>SNQJ01S0049361.1:58981-76092 GCA_010110895.2 Picea sitchensis | reverse complement strand
TCTGTATTTTCCTTTTTAATAACTCTTTCCAAGACTTCCATTTCATAGACTTGTTGCAGGAGTTTATTGATTTTTCGTGCCCTATATGCTTTAGGCTTACTTGAAGAAGCTTTTGCCAATGATGGACTGTGTGCCTCTGGGGGAGTTGGTGAAGGTAAGTTGGAACAATTGTCTGCAACTTGTCCAGCTTGTACATTACCTTGTGTCTCTGCTAACTCCTTTTCTGGCTTTGAATCACTATAGGGTAGGTTTAAAGGGTTACTTCCTTCAGCAGGGTCCTTGGACTGCTCACCCTCAAACTGTAACTTTCTTTTGGTTCTTTTCTTTTTAATAGAGGATGATTCTATCGGATCTCTTGGTGGTGAGATACCCTTTCATTTTCTATGACTGCTTTTAGGAGTAATGGTCTTCTTAGTGACAACGTTTTTACCCTTCTCCTGTTGTTGCCAGTCAGTCTAGAATTCATTCTAGAAGAGGAAGTAGTTCCACTCTACCTGCCTTTTCTTCAATGACTCTTTGACAATGAGAGTAATGAGTCCTTGATGAGACAATCTACTTGCCACCTTAGTGGGCTTGGCCTTAACTTGTCTAGCCATTTTCGTGAGGACTTTGTGCAAGTAAAATGGTAAATTGATGGGAGATCTCCCTGTGAAATGATTTAAAAGTTTGAAGTGGTAGAACATGACTCTGTTGTATCTACCCTCACAGGTGATATAGACAAAGATTGCCTTCAGGAGAGATTTCCATTTAGGTTCCAGATAAGACATTGGTATGTCTTTTTCCATGTAAGATCTTTGTGCAGAGGCTGTAGGTAGGACCTAAATTCAATGTTTGAAGGTACCGTTGATTTGAACCAACAATCACCTGTTCTGGGAAGACCTGTGAACTTAGCTATGGTTGCCTCATCAACCACAAACTTCTCCTTTCCCACTGTTGTTGTTCTTCCATCATACGAGCTAGCAAAAGTCTCAGACACCTGTTGATGAAAATCTGTCAGTTTTTCACAATATGTATAGACTCCAGTCTGCTTGAAGAACTTGGCCACCTCAGGGTGCGCCTCAAGGTACCAAACTCCATCCAATTTAGCCCTTAGAACTGGCCCTGCTTTCGGCATTAGTAAATGCTGACTGTACCTGCGATTAAGGAAAAACTTTGTGCCAGGGAGACAAAGACTCTATGATTTAGGATGACATAGAGTATGACTCATAGAAAGAAAACAGGACAGGGTGACACAGATTTTGGATTGCAAAGCTCAATCACTAACCGAGTTTAGGCAATAGACTAACTAAAAACATGTCGACAATCTTGAGTTTCGGTGAGATATACATTCAAATTGAAACAGAATGGGCTTTGAACTACCTGATGACTCGACCTGGCTTGATTGGTATGACAATTGGCTTGATAGCATTTTTTTGAACTCTAACTACACTCGGCGATCACCACAAGAAATGAGATTATGATCTCTGGATATGCATTTGTTTGATAAAATCACGGGCTCAAGACTGCCTCAATAACTCCCGAATTTGAATTGATAATGAATGGAGATCAAATCAGAGATTAATCGGGGTCATAATGGATTTGTGTACTCGTGACTGGAAATGGTGAGGGGCTACATGACTAATCATTTCTGTTAGTCGGGAAACACACATGAATTTCTGTATCTTTGCCGAGTCTTAATTTTGAAAAGACAAATGCAGTTGAAAGGACAATATGATATCAATCTTTGAATAGATACAACAAGAACATGCATACCTTACCACCTTCATGGGCTTTCGGCGGTTATGTTTTCATCATTGCACCAATTGACAACTGGCTCGTGCGAAAGCACGGGCTTTTCATTTTTCCCATTGAAGTCTTTTCGGTAGTTAACCACGCTTTTTCTTTTCCCTCTTAACTACCGGGAACGAAGGCTTTCAGTGGTTAATGAGCGCGTTTCAGGCTCACCTAAACCACCGAAACCTGAGATTCTATCTTTTGCTTGACCGAACCAAATCAAAAGTTCTTTTTGAGCTTATTTACAGAAAACAGACTCTCTAACCTATCTACAGAAAATTTGAAATAAATTTTGGACCACAACCTATCACCTCAAAAACAAAATTTCCACCAATTTATTTGAGGAGATAACAGGATGGTTCTGTTGCCCGTTTTGGCAACAATCACATCAGGGGAAGGATAAGGATGCATGCTTTCACCATTAATTTTCATGGACATAGTCGGCCTCCCCCGAAGCACCACTTCTCTCCCTCTATGAACCTACCTCTTGTTGCTCTATGCCCTCCTCGACACTTGGTCTATTCTTTGTTTCCTAGTGCTCTACCTAGTTTCATTGTTGGTCCATGGTACTCCCCTCCTATTAGCTCCAAGCTCATGTTCCTTCTCATGGCAAGAGGTGGCTCCATCCATCGTACATGTATTCATCGTGATTGGCTCGCTTCCTCATGGGCACAACTGAGTGTTGAGGAGTCTGCAACAATTTTTCAAGCTAACATGCCCCGAGAAGTTCAAGCATAAATTTGTCTAAGGGAAGTTGACGTGCACATTTACAAGAATTTCATCTAGGATGAGGACGTGGAAGTGGATATGTGTTCCTAGATCCTGGATATTGGTTCATCTCACACCAGGAAAACCGATAGTTTCAAAACGATGGACTTGTACTGACACATGAAAGCCCTTATGGGTAAGGTGTTGATGGAAATGACAAAAGCTTATAATGAAATATTGCTCCAATTGGATGATGTGCAGTGGTGTATGAAATTGTAAGCACACACTTTGAAGAGGTTGAGCTTGAAAACAAAACTCATTTTTCCTCTTTAACATTTGATATGATTTAATAATAGCTCACTTGGTTGAATGTTATTTTATAGAAATAGAGGTTTTCACTACAAAATTATTTTAGACTTGTTTTTATGTGCGGTGGTGTATGAAATTGTAAGCACACACTTTGAAGAGGTTGAGCTTGAAAACAAAGCTCGTTTTCCCTCTTTAACATTTGATACGGTTTAATAATAGCTCACTTGGTTGAAAGTTATTTTATATAAATAGAGGTTTTCACTTCAAGCCTTTCTCTTCTTAAGTTATTTTTTGTAAAAATTCATGCAACTTAAGTTATTGTATAAAAGTGAGTTGCTTATGTTATAAAAGTAACTTAAGTTACTTTTTATAAAATGCATGCAACTTAAATTATTTTATAAAAGTGAGTCACTTATGTTATAAAAGTAACTTATTGGTAAAAGTGAGCTTATAAGAAAAGCTAGAGGAGGTGAACATTTTCTATTATTTTTTGCAACTCAACAACCTCTTCATGCACCCATCACCACGTGGGCCAACCTCCCCTTAACACAAGACACCTTGATTACCGTTTTCACATTTTATGTTTTTCTTCAAACAGGTATAAGTTTATTAACCAAAGTCCATTTTCAATGTTGTTTTTTTAAGTGACTATTTTTCTTAATTATTTTCATTTGAACAATCAATTTATACATTTGGAGCCATATTACTTTCATATTATAATATGGTCAATCCAATTGAGATCTTGCTTACTAATTCAAAATGCCTATGGTAATCCCATATAGAGGATTTACTACGAACTGAGGGACTTTACTAGTTTACCTTGGGAATCAAAGTTGCCCCCTTTGATCCATTAAAAAAAGCCAAGTGGTAGAATAAAAATAATGCAACACATGGATTGGTATGATGTCAATTTGCATTGATTTATAGTTTCATTTTCAACGAATTAAAATCTAATATGCAACTTAGCAAAAGCTAGAAATTGTGTTTGATAAACATGATTCGAGCCCATCACCTAAAAAATCAATGAATTTCTGTGAATCCTCAAGATTTATTTTTCATTGAGGATTATCTCTCTAAGTTTAAGACACTTATACTTTTACTTGTAGGATATAATATAAGGAAGGAACATGACCAACTTATATATGTTATTTTTGTTAATCTTGGAAATGCTTATTCTTCCTACTTTTCACTCCACAAAATAAGCACTTATTAGTCAAGGGGTTACTTACAAAATTCTATTTTTGGAACCTTTTGTGATTCTATCATTAAAGAGAAGACAATCTCTTGCATCTTGGATGATCAAAACTACAAGTACATCTAGCAAAGCCTTAATGGTGCAACAAAAGCAAGGCACCAAGCACATGAAGAAAATATCCTCACAACAATAAACAAAATAAGGGCCCCAAACCCTCTCAACAAGCTTCTACTCCCAATGGTGATAAAGAATCTAAATCAAAAGGTAAGGAATCTAAGAGGCGTTGCAATTTTTTTGGGAAAGATGGTCATATGGAATCTAAATGTTTCTAGAAGATGGAAGCCTTAGAACCAACAATGAAGAAGAACAACTTCAATATTGATCCCCCTCTTTCTAACTTTGTTTCTCATGGACATGCTCTTTCTACTTCTTGTTTTTCCTTCAAAGTAACATCTACTTCTTCTTCTAATGAGTGGCTTATTGATTTTGGAGCTTATTATCGTATGACTAAGGATAAAGTCATATTTTATATTCTTAATGAATGTAACACCAAACAAATATGTGTTGATGATGATAGATATCTTAGTGTTGTAGGTTCCATACGAGTTCAAAGAGATGATGGTCATTTCACTGATGTATTATATGCTCCAAGAGTAATTTTCTCGAGTAGAACTACCAGGAACTTTGGGGTTTATTACTTGTCTGTTTGTGGTATTTTTGTCAAATATTTTGCAGTTTGTCTTTCAGAGTTGCGTTGGGTTTGAGTTTAAGAGTTTTGCAGCAAATAAATTATTGATATGGAGAAACAATAGATAAACAACAAGATACAAAGATAATAACACAAGGAAATAACCACAAAACTTTAGATCTAAACTTTATTTAATACATAAGTTGACCTCAATACAAGAGATATATAGATCTAGAAAAGATATGGAAAATATGGAAGTTGTGGCTAAAGACACCTCCAAAATACAATGCAATAGAGAGATATGGATCCTCCTAGACCTCCAATGGATGCATGCAGAGTCTGACAAGATCAAAAGATCAATTTCTTTCCCTTCAATCTACTGGATGAATGCTCTGGTTGAGTTGCACCCCTATTTGGCTGGAAATACCATAGTAAATTTGGCCCTGCTATATTTGGCCTCCAAACTCCTGAAAAATGCTACAAACCTATATATTTGGAGACTATAATCTCATATGATGATATTCCTCAGTTGTAGATGTAGATTTGACCCTCCAAAACTCCGAATCTCTAAGAACCAGTGCACCATCCTTCATAAATTCGCCCAGCTTGAGAAAATGATAAATATGCCAGAATAAGCCCTCAATAACTGATGAGAAAAGGCGCTCTAGTGGTGTCCAATGCCTCTGTAGCAAGTTTTACTTCAGATCCCCAACCCCCTAACCAAATTGAACTCCTCTTCCTTCAACAGTGCGCCCCAATCCTGCAGAAAACTCCAGATTTGCACCCTTACCTCAACAAACCACTTCTAAAACTGAATATAATGGTGAGGGTGGAATATTTCACCACCTTGGCCAATCTTGGATCAAGAACAAAGGAACATTTCACCTCCTTGTTTATCTCTAGGGTTTGTTTACTCAAAACCCTCAAAACGACTAAGCTACATAGCTCAAAGATGCAAAGTGAGAAATGACAAGAATGAGGAGTGAAGCACCCTCCTCTCCTTTTCTACTCCAACTTCTAATTTTCAATTAAATTATTTAATTGTCTTCTAAGGTCTATTACTTTATTTTTCTTATCTTAGCCAATTAGCCTTTATTTTCTTTTTAGCCAAAGACACTTTAATAATATAACTTTAACACCTTAGTGACCATTTAGCTCCTTAGTTCCCTTTTCAGTGGGACTATAGTCTAGGGGAAAAACTAGACTCCTAAGTTTCCCAATATCCTTGTCACTTGGAAGGGGATATTACATTCTCCCCTACTAGAAGTTGTTTTCCCACAAGCAATTATGAATCTGAATGTTGTACAACCTGTTCACCTTCCCAAGTGGCATCCTCTACCAATTTGTTTTTCCATTTAATCAGGTATTCCTTGATATTCTTTTTCTTTAGATTTTTCTCCATCACCTCCAAGATCTCTTTTGGTATAAATATCAATTTCCCTTCCTCATCTACCAACGGTAACTCCTCATTAGTAACAATATGATGTACCGATGCTCTTTTAAGGCATGATACATGGAAGACATTATGAAGTTTTCTCCCCTGTGGAAACTCTAGCTCATATGCAATTTCTCCCACCTTTCTCTTCACCATGTATGGACCATAAAAGCGTGGTTTGAGCTTCTCAATGCCACTTTTCTTGATAGATTTATTCCTATATGGTTGGAGCCTCAGATAGATTAAGTCCCCCACCTCAAAACTGCACTCCACTCCGTGTTTATCTGCATATAATTTATGTTGGTTTTGGTCCCTTTGCAAGTGATCTTTGAGCCCCCTAAGTATGTCTTGACTTTCCTGTATCCAATCCTTATCCATAATATCTCTACTGTCTCCAAAAACCATCTCTACAAAAGTGAGATAATAATAACCATATAGGGCTCTGAAAGGAGACATACCAATGGACATGTGGTAAGTGGTGTTGTAGCAATATCCACCCAAATGTAACCACTTGAGCTATTCTCTTTGTTTCCCTGATACATAGTTCTGGAGATATCCTTCCACCCACTTCTGGACTATTTTAGTTTGTCCATTTGTATGTGGATGATAGTTGGTGCTAGAAATCAACTTTGTGCCAACTAGCCGAAATAGTTCTTGCCAAAATGTGCTCGTGAATCAATTGTCCCCGCCACTCACAATAGTCTTGGGCATCCCATGAAACCTAAAGATCTCCCTGAAAAATAAATCTTCCACTTGTGATGCGTTGAACTCTATGGATATGGAAAAAAAATGTGTGAACTTGGTCAAGCAATCTACCACCACAAAGATGCTATACTTACCTTGCGCCTTGGGAAACCCTGTTATAAAATCCATAGATATGCTCTCCCATTCGTGTTATGGAATGGGAAGAGATTGTAATAAATCTTTTGGGTGGGTGTTTTCTTCTTTATTTTGATGACATGTGGCACATTCCCTGATGTGGCATGTAACATCTTCCTTGAGGCCCTTCCAAGAGAACCTTTCTCTAACCTACCTACAAGCCTTGAGGAACCCTTGATGCTCTGCTAATGGTGAGTTATGAAATGATTGCAATACTTTCTTCTTAAATTTAGATTCATGAACCAAATAAATTCTTCCCTTATAAGAAACTATGTCATCCACAATCATGTACTTGATCATCCATCAATTCACATGCAAACTTATTTTTTGAATATTCTACCAAAATATGCAATTTCTAATAAACTGATATCTATGACATGGAATAAGATGAGGGTCTTCTAGATAAGGCATCTGCTACCACATTTCTTTTCCCCTTGGAAAACTCTATGTCAAAGTTATAATATTTAATCTTACTCACCCACTTTTGTTTCCTCTCATTGAGATCCTTCTACTTTAAGAAGTACTTGAGGCTGTTATGATATGTTCTAAACACAAATTTTGCTCCCACCAAGTATTTTTTGAATTTGGCTAGGGCATGCATTATAACTAGCATCTCCTTGTAATAAATATTATATAGTATCTCATGATCTCTTATTTTTCGACTTTCATATGCAATGGTATGCCTATTCTGCATGGGAACGACTCTAATTCCTTCCCCTGATGCATCACACTCTAATATGAATGGTTGAGAAAACATTGGTAAAGATAGAACTTGGAAAGTGCTCATTACCTTTCTCATTTTGTCAAAGGTCAACTTCAACTGTGCTTCATTACTCCACTTAAATGAACCCTTTTTGGTCAAATCAATCAATGTTGTGCATAGTTGAGAGAAACCTTTAACAAACCTCCTATAATAGCTGAAAATTCCAAGGAATCCCTTGAGCTTTGTAAGTGTTTTGGTTGTGGGCCAATCTAATATTACTTGGATGTTCTCCTGGTGAACTTACACCCCCTATGCCCCAATGATGTGACCCAAGTATAGAACTTCAGTCATCCCAAACTCAAATTTGGACTCTTTGGAATACAATGCTTTTTCTTCCTTAATGCTTAATATCTCATCCACATGCTTGAGATGATATTCCCACGTCTTGCTATATATCAACAAATCATCAAAGAAAACTAGCAGAAATTTCCTTAATTGTTTGTTGAATATATGGTTCATGCAATATTGGAAGGTGGTTGACGCATTGATTAACCCAAAAGGAAAGACTAGGAATTCATAGTTTCCATAGTGGCATTTGAAAGTTTTCTTGTGTATATCGTTTTCCCTCATCCCGATTTGATTGTATCCAGAGCATAGGTCAATCTTGGTGAAATACACTGCACCATGTAGCTCATCCAATAGCTCATCTATCCTAGAAATGGGATACCTATTTTTGATGGTTTTCTTGTTCAAGGCCTTGTAGTCAATACACATGTGCATGGTACCATCATTTTTCTTGACCAATACAACTGAAGATGCAAAAGGGCTAGAACTAGGTTGAATATTTCCCATTTCTAATAATACTTTGATAGCTTTCTCTATTTCATCCTTGAACATTTTTGTATTCCTGTAGGGTGTAGTGTTGATTGGTTTGGCTCCCTCCTCCAACTCTATGATGTGCTCAAATCCCTTGTCTGGTGGTTTCCTTGGTTGAATTTTCCCAAAACCCTTCTCATGATTATCAATTATCCCATGTATGTAATGTGAATTAGATTTGTGATTTTCTTGAATCTTTTGGGTGACAACTAGACACTTTGCTACATAAGCCATGTCCCCATTGTTATAGCACAAAATGCCACACCTATGCATTTTTTCCATGGCCCATCCCTTTCCCAATGCTTGCTAGACTTTTCCCCAAAAAGAACTCTCAAAAATCACTTAAAAAACATGCCCTAAGATCATATCCATAGGTTTTCCTAGTGAAAAATGAGGACATCCGCGACTTTCCACACCGCAACCTGTGAATGCCCACAAAATTTGTGAAAAATAAAATAATTATGTGTTTTCAGGTGGGTTTTGAAGTTGGGATCGTTTCTCAATGACCCTTTCTCGTACACAACAGAATCCAACTCCCAAAACCTCTTTGGGAAGATATAAAACAATCATGGAGGGATAAGGAGAGGTCAATTCCTTTTATGCAAATTTACATTGCCAACATCTAGCAAGCCTCCCTTCCCTATAATTCTCTGAGAAGCATCCCATGTAGTATGGAAACTCCTTTTCCAACACTTCTTTCTCATGTTATGTGACTATAGGGTGTCTCCTTTGTAAATGTGTTGAACCTACACATAATAGATCTAGATAAACAATAATACACACATTTGCAGAGAGAATTGGAGAAACAAGAAGAAGGAGAGAAAGAATGAAAGAATTCTCATTAACCGTTGTGAATAATGAATAATTTACACATGATATACTCTGTATAACTCAATGAGTGCGCACTGGAGGAGAACCAATGTGCCATAGTGGTGGTATAGAGTGATCTGGACACACACCAACAATTACGAGAGTGAACTACCACCTAGTCTAGTCTCTCAGGTAGTTACGGGAGTGAATTGCCACCTAGTTGAGTTAACTAGTCAACTAGTCTTCAGTTAACTGACTGAACAAAGAGTAGTGAGGAGTTAACTCAGGGAATCAAGGCTAATGCGCCAGTTTAGTGATGATACCAAGGAAAGGTCGAATAGGCATGGTGATGATCCCAATGTTGCATGGTGATAACACCAATGCAACATCTAAACCCAACTCAACTAGTCAAACTGAAGTGTTAAGTGAAAGAGAATATTCTCCAGGTGGAATATTCTCCCCTAAAATATAGGAGATTGGATAATGACTAATTATGACTATAAATAAGGGAAAACCTTAGGAAAAATAAATCATAGGTGTGTGTGAAGTAACTCCAACACCCCCCCCTAAACATCACTATGGTGAAAATAAAGAATGGGTCTTGGCAACGAGGCCATGTTAGGTACCCAAATACAAAAGATACACTGAAAATAATGTGAGGAAAGAGGGAAAACCTCATGGGAAACCCCCACCCTCAAGGTATAATGTATGTAAAAATAAGAACTACAGTTGCTAGGCAACTGTGTCCTTCACTCCAAGACGACTTCGCAGAGAATGGAACTTTTGCTCAATGAAGGTCTTGGTGAAGATGTTTGTCGTCTAATCTGATAATGGAAAACATTGTAAGTCGATGATCCCCTCGTGTACTAAGTCCTGGATGTAGTGCATGTGGATCTTGATGTGCTTCATTCGCTGCCTATGAACTGGATATTTGCAGAACTTCAGAGTGCTCTGGTTGTCACACCAGATGACGATCGGCCGATGAAACTGAATTCCCAACTCAATGAGAAAATCTTGTAGCTAAATAGCCTGAATGGTTATGTTAACTACCCATCTGTACTTTGTCTCGACTAAAGATAGAGCAATGGGATCTTGCTTCTTGCTCGACCAACAGATAGACCCGGAACCAAGACTGAGTGAGTAACTAGATGTGGACTTGCGATTAGTGCTATCGCTATCCCAGACGAAATCAATAAACCTGATGAGATTTAATGTAGAGTCTACTGCATAATGAATCCCAAAGGTGATGGTTCCCTATACGTATCGAAGGATATGATTTCCATCTTTCCAATGTAGCTCATGCGTCTCCTACATGAATCTATAAATTGTGCCAACTGCATATGAGAGGTCTAGTCTGGAGTGTGTGAGATACAACAATATCTCCATTAGTTGTCTATACAGTGTGTTTTCAAACAGTGGAGTCTCCTCGCCATCCTCAAGTTTGACTCCTGATAGGAAAGGAGTCAGAGAAGACTTGCAGTCTGTGACGTGAAATATCTCAAAGAGATCCCGTGCATACTTGGCCTGAGACAATTTGATTCCTGATGCATCCTAACTAATCTCGAGTCTAAGGAATAATTGTAGCAGACCCATGTTCATCATAAAAAACTTGTCATGTAGAATCCTCTTGACTGCAACAATCGCTAAATTCAATCATCCGATGATCAACAAATCATCGACATATAGAACTAAAAGTAGAAGTGAATCAGTCATTAAGAGCATGTAGACATTTGAGTCTGATTTACAACATACAAAGTTCTATGACAACAGGTAGGAATCCATCTTGGAATACCATTCCCTCAGAGCCTGCTTGAAGCCATAAAGTGACTTCTTAAGTTGACAGACCAAAGATGAGTCCTACATAAATCCCTAGGGCTTCTCCATTTAGATCTCCTTAGAGATATCACTGTGAAGAAATTCATTCTTCACTTCCATATTATGGACTTCCTATCCCTTGGATGCCACAATAGAAAGTGCCAATCGTATGGAATCCATATTCGCTATTGGAGCAAAGGTCTCATCATATTCAATACCATGAACCTGCTGAAAACCTTTGGCGACAAGCCTAGATTTGTATCTGTTGATCTGTCCATCCACTGTGATCTTGGTCCTGTAGACCCATCTACATATGATAAGTTTCCTCCCAAAAGGAAGGGGAACTAGATCCCAATTCTGGTTCTCGAGGAGGGAGTTGTACTACTTCTGCATGGAGGATTCCCAAAAGGGATTTCCACTAGACTTGACATAAGACTGTGGATCTAAAGACTGAACCAAGAAAATATGTCTGGAAGGAAATGGTTTAGTGGTAGTGAGTGAAATAGGAAGCTCCTTGAAATTAGATAGAGTCATCCTAGTATCGGCTGGATCACCAACGAGATCCCCTGCATCCTGAAGAGTAGTTTGTGCCCACTTGGGCCTCTGCTCTGGCTCTGCAACTACATCTAGATGATGTGACTTTTCATTTGATTGTACTGACTTTGAATCTGAATCATCTGAATCCTCTGAATCAGAACTCTCTTCTAAAGAAGAGTCAACATGTGCATGCTCATCATCTCAGATAGGTGGAAGAATGAAGGTGTTTGCATGCAGCTGTTGAGGTGCACGCGAGACACTTTCCTCAAATTTGACACTTCGCTCAATGATGAGTCGGTACGAGGAAAGATAAATAATCCTATATCCCTTCACACCATCGGGGTATCCAACAAAAATACACTCAGTGCTCTGTGGATCAAGTGCCTTCCTCTTTTCAGAGGGAATCTGGGCCCATGCATGTGAACCAAAAAATGCGAAAGTGGGTCACTTCCGGTTTGAGGCCTCTCCAAGCCTCGTAGGGGATTTTATCCTTGACAGATCTATAGGGAGATCTATTTTGGATGTATGTTGCACAATTAAGTTCTTCGACCCCTAGTCTCTGTGGTAGTGACTATTGAAGGAAAATCTCCCTGCGGACAAGTAGATCTCCTCAAAGAGCTAGACTCTTAAATCTAAGACAAAAAGTGCTTATCATGGTCACTGACTTCCTTTTAGATCTAGGTGGACTAGTGTGTGAGAAGGAAGGAGGAAAGAAGTACCTTTTACCGATGTTTGTCCCTGCACGCTCCGAGTTGAGCTCCAATCTTTCGCTCCTCGACAAGCCCTGTAGACAAACAAAGTATGACCACTTCCTACTCTATCAAGATTAGTCCGAAATAGATCTATCTACTAAAGAGAAAAATTCATGTGAGATTGAACACGAATTAGAAAGAAACAGGCCAAGCAAATTATATTAATGAGGACAAAACATTTCTTACAGTCGTGGATTGATTGCAACAGCTCTGCCAAGTCCTCCTTGTCTACCCCTTGCTCAAAAGATCCATGATCTAGATGACAACAACTTCACTGATTACTTTCCTCCAATTCACTGTATGTTTCCTATGAGATCATAGGTTTCATGCTTCCAATTCTTCCTCTGTTCCAACACCACTTATAAGATCATAAGTTTGGTGTGATTCTCCTTTTCCAGTCCCCTTTCACCATGAGAAAGCTTTCTTATATAGCCTTGGAGAGGCTTTAACCACTTGAGATATCCTTGGGGAAGTTGAGGATTTCCCTCCTTAAGCCAGGATCTGCCCTAAGACCATGGCTAGGCTAGGGATTCAAATCCAACTACCTTCCAAGAATGAAAGGATCCTTCCCCCATTCATCTCAACAACTTAACTACTGCCCAAAATAGGTAGTGCTCCCTCAAAAGGGCCATCAGAGCGTTGTAGCGCTCCCCAGTAGGCTTAAGGGGGGCGCCAGCACTCCTAAAGACACCAGTGCTCCCCTAGAAGGGACAAACAAGCTTTATAATGCTCCCAAGTAGTGCAAGGGGGAGCGCCAGCATTCCCAGAAGAGGTATAGGGGAGCACTCTCTTCCAAAACTTAGTTTTTTGAGTGTTTTCAGATGACAAAAGGTTCATGAGCCTGCTGACTCATTTCTCCTCTTCCAAATCAAATGTTTGAGGTGTTTCAAGTGTCCTTCTCATGTCGTTATAGGCATGACATAGGCATCATGGCAGCATGATTTCTTTGACACTTGTGACACTTGTGAGCAACATGCGACACTTGCGACCTTGTGAGCAAAATGCGACACTTGCGACCTTTGTAATGATGACACTTGCGACACTATCAAAGTGAGTATTTTTGATGTGTAACAGATTGCCCCCCAAAGTATGAATTTAGAAGACATGAACTGATAACTGAAATGCTTTGTAGACTTTCAAGCAAGGGTATAGATGCAGAGAACTTGACAAAAACTACACACAAACATCCAACAAATATTATGACATGTTTCAAACCCAAGGCAGGCATACCTATGCTTGGGTGATTAAGACTTGCAAGATATGGCCGCCATAAAATACACTGCGGATCCATAATTCTATTGATAAAAAGGTATAGCCACTGAGGATACAATGTGGATCTATACTCTGATAACTTGAACTGATCGTAGCCACGAAGAATACAAAGTGGATCTACGAGATGACAAGACATAGCCATGGCCAATACAAAGTGGATCTATGTAACAGTATATATGTGTCATTGTTCAAGAGAAACTCCTTCGCAACCTGGGCAAAGCACATATCAAAGTGATCACTCAACCCAGGGTCTTCTTACTGATCTCGATGTAGTACGAATCTAACCATGTGAATAGATGTTCTGATGTCAAACATGGCAGAAACCACTTGATTACCGGTCAATGATGTAAACCATTAAAAAGCGCGAGGGAGATCACCATTAATGTCAATGATTCCCAAGGTACTCTAGTACATTCCAATGAATGTGAATGGATGAGATGAATTCGAACATCCATGGAATCATCCGATCAGAGGTCAATGATGTAAACCCACTGTCGAACATGAGGAAGCCTGCCATAGAGGCATGCAGGTCCCAAAGTACTAACTGGTTTCTAAGTCTTGTTCCTGGATAATGTGTTGAAGTCAACAGGAATAGGCTTGTCGAAGGAGGGCCTTAATGTATCCCCCATCAACGACATGAAACAAACATAGAGATGTAATTGGTAGATCACATGAACATGGACTGACACGGGTATTGAGACAAGATATTTGTGATGGCTGAATCTCGAGGCGGATACTTCCCTTGAACACTGAGGCACAACAACAGAAACATGACATGGACCAAAACTTGACGATGCAGTGGATGTTGTGACTTACGTCAGGTGACCCAAAGGAGTGAAAGAAAATCAAAGGGATGGCTCAGTGCAGAGGTTTAGCGAATAAAAAAGACAAAGTGCCGTGTTCAAGGGCGACTCTAAGAATTACTTGGTAATGTTCTCAAGAGACTGCTTGGCTTGCTTCTTTCAAATTTTCCCCCATCCAGATAGATGAGTACCTCTTTTTAATTTAACGAGATCGAGGAGGGTAACTCACCTTCGGTAAGTTCCTCTTCCTTCATTTAATGAACTGGAAGAAGTAAGGGTTCGGTCTCGTATGGGTCTATCGATGTTTTGTTTAGCGAGTCCAAAGACAGAAAACTCAAAGGTTTTTCATGATTATAGAGTCTAGAAAAACACTTAAAAGAGAACTCTCTCAGTTCCTTTTTCGTAAAGTAGTCTGACGAGACTGAAAAAGAGATAAACTATCGCTCAACAGACATTTTATTCAAATACTTTAACGAGCATGAAGAGAACAAGGCCGCTCGGTAATCTTTTCATGTTTAGAGAGTCTGAAAAGAACTTAAAGGTGACTCCAATGTTGTCCTTTTTCGTAATGTTAGTCTCGCGAGGCCAAAAAAGAGATAAATTATCACTCGAAAGATGCCCTTTCAAACCGTTTAACGAGTGGGAAAGAAAGCAAGATCACTCGACAATCTTTTCATGTTTAGAGAGTCTGAAAAGAGCTTAAAGGAGACTCCAGGGGGTTCCTTTTTCGTGTATCCATACAGGTCCGAAAAAGAGATAAAAGTCTACCCGGATGCATTCTCATGTATTTACGAGCACGAGAAAGAAAAAAGACTAAGCTCGGTATGCCCCCAGCTTGAAAGCTAGTGGATTAACTCTAGAAAGATCAGCAAAGGCTGGAGACATGCCCTCCAAGATTCGATTCATTCACCGGCTCTAAGGTTGTCACCAATTTCTCTAGCAGATGAGAAAAAGGAGAAGGGTGGATGGAAATAAGGTTTAAGAGAGATAACTGTTTCATTTTTTAACGAGCTTGACACAGGAAAAGAACTATGCTCAGGGATTATGTTTCATGTTTTAACAAGCTTGCCACAGAGAAGCGAAACTATGCTCGTGGTTTCGTCCGGATTATGGCTTCAAAGATGATAATGCTCTGGAAGGGTACCATGTCAAGGGACAAAACGTGGTCATGGCCTCCAGGATATCTTCACTGGATGGAAGAGAATCACTTGAGAAGGAACACATGTCGAGGTCCACGATAGGAGGAAGGAGATCATGGTCCAATAATCCTACCGAAGAAATCACCATGTCCACTACCGGATCCAAATCGTCGGAAGTTGAGGTCATGGGTGACAATGCCACATAATTGACATACGGCGGGGGCGATACTGTCTGCATATAGGAACCACTTAAGGAGGTAACCCAGTTGGGGCCGATGAATGAAAGTTGATCAATAGTCACAATTCTTCCATCGTGAGGGAAAGATATCACATGGAAAAGGGTGGATACAAGAGCTTTAATAGCATAGACATAATCCCTCCCAAGGAGTAAAGTAAAATCCAAGGGGTCTTGGACTACCATGACATCGATAAATATAGTTTTCCCTCCCAAAGTTACAGGAAACTGAGGAAGGATCCCTAAAGGTTGACTAGTTCTTTTGTTAAAAGCTAACAAGTTCTGGGTAACCGGTGCAAGCCGAGGACAACCCAAAGCGTACCAAGCAACATAAGACAAAATACTAACGGACGCACCTTCATCTATCAACGTTTGAGGAACATCCCAACCACCAACCTGTACTGTAATCTGGAAAGGAATGTGAGAGGGAAGACGAGGTCCAGTTAGCGCACCCCAATAAAAAAGGATGGCTTCCGTACTTGGAGGGGGTTTCACAGGAGAAGGAGGAATGCCCCCTGGCATGGTAGAGTCTGTATTAACGAGAAAACATGGGCAGTATCAAGTTTACTCTCTATAACGGGAGTAGGATCGACCGATGATTGGATCGGATCAACCAATGGTGGACTTGGATAGACCACTTTAGCACTCTTCAGAGGAAGAGTGGGACTGACCGAGGAAGGGACTGGATCAGTCACTTTGACATTTCTCAATGGGGGAATGGGATCAACCGATGGTGAAACTGGATCGACCACTTTGGCACTCTTTAGAGGAAGAATGGGACTGACCGAGGAAGGGACTGGATCAGTCACTTTGACATTCCACAATGGAGCAATGGGATCGACCGATGGAGAAACTGGATCGACCACTTGAGTTTCATTCTCCAAGGGAAGAATGGGGTCAACGGGTGGAAAAAGATCGACCGCTTTGGTCTCACTCTCTAACGAGAGAGTGGGATCGACCAAGGATGAAAACAGATCGACCAATTTGGTGTCACTCTTTTGATGAACAGCGGGGCTGATCAATGACGGAACTGGATCAACTACTTGGGTTCATGGTTCAATAGAGGAGGAAACTAGATTGACCACCTGATCAACCGGACTGACCGGGGATGGAACCGGATTGACCAGTCCATCAACCAATGACGGGTCAGAGGAAAGCTTACGATAACCTTTTGGAAGTTGA
>SNQJ01S0049361.1:36296-51316 GCA_010110895.2 Picea sitchensis | reverse complement strand
ACGTCCTCTTGCAAATAATGTGTCTGTTCTATGTCCTTCCATATTCTTCCGTCTCATCTCCTCCAACAACAAGGATGTGACCACTTCTTCAAACTTCAAGGAAGTTGTATTACTACCTATGGTCATAGCCAGACTATCGCACGAGTCTGGTAAAGAACACAACAAACTGATACATTTATATTCATTTGAAATTTTAATCTCAACAGATACTAACTGACTTACCACAGTATTGAAGGCATTCAAATGCTCTGCCACTGAGTCTCCATCTCTCATCCTTAGGTTATACAACTTCTTTCTCGAGAATAGTTTATTTACCAGGGACTTAGACTAATACAACTTCCCCAACTTTTCCCATAAATTATTGCCTGTAGCTTCCTCTGACACATTTAGTAATACTGAATTGGAGAGACACAGACAGATTGTGCTCTTTTCCTTCTGATCCAACTTTTTCCAGTCATCTGCAGAAGTTCCTATAGGTGCAGTACTTGGATATACCATGATCCACTGATCTCTATCCACTAATAGATCTTTCATATTGAGCTTCCAAAACTCAAAACTTTTCCCATTAAACTTCTCGATCTCCATCTTTGAATTGTTTGCCATTTCTTTTCACCTGAAAAAGAAATACCACAGATATCCCACTATAACAAGTCTTATCACAG
Source organism: Picea sitchensis (assembly GCA_010110895.2). Lineage (NCBI taxonomy): Eukaryota > Viridiplantae > Streptophyta > Pinopsida > Pinales > Pinaceae > Picea > Picea sitchensis. The sequence continues at coordinate 50,654 of SNQJ01S0049361.1, read as the reverse complement.
TCCCGAGCCAAACCCTTGACCACAAAGGCATCCCTCTGAAGCCAATAAATCTCTAATACCAAATGTAAATTCTAACCTTATACAATATATACTGCAAACATATATTCAGAAAAGAACAAAAAAGATACAATGGAAAATAAAACATTACACAGAGATGTTTCCCCTGGAAACCCAAACCGGGAAAACCAACATATTCTATATTCATTCATTGTGTTACAATGTTTACAATACAAAATACATATAGGAGCTAGAGGCATCCAAAACCCTAACTCAATGACCTAGATTAGTCTAAAACCCTAATTCCTTAACCAAAAATAGATAACCACCGACAAAGAAACCATGTGCCGAAAAACCACCTAAATATAACGCGGTCTCGATGCAGAAACCTTTTTTTCGGGGGTGCTTCCCCTGCACCACCCTCTAACCCCCCTGCGCCCCTAGTGCATACACTCAAACAATACTACTCGTGCAAAGAATATAACACATACCCAACACACATCCCTCACACGATCCCTTGGAGAAATGGATGTCTGGTAGACCATCACCCAATCTTTTCTTGATAAGTTGTTGCATGTATCTGAAATTCAAATGTCCAAACCTTTCATTCCATATCCTACTACTTTCACCAGCATGAGTAAGCAGTAAAGTAGAATCTGGTTCAATGAATTCAGAAAAATGTATACAATCTAGAATGATGATTCACCTCACCGGTAGAAACCTTGGAGTTGGTTTGCATTTCGTAGATGTCCATGAAATTTGGTGTGAATATGAATTTATTTCCGGTGTTGGAATTCATCATCTGATACACAGAGAGAAGGTTGAAAAAAAGTTTGGGAACATGCAACACATTCTCAAAGACTCCATTGGTGAGTTCAATCCTTCCTTTGCTGGTGACTTCAAAAAAAGAGTTGTCCCCCATCAGAATAGGAGGACCTTTGCATGCATCCAAAGAAGAATATACTACTTTTGAGGAAACCATGTGATTTTATGCTCCTGAATCAATGATCCAAGCATCGCGATAGGAGTTGATCACAATCAAGGCATGGCTAGAATTGCCTTTCTTGGAATTCAGATCTTCTGGATTCTTCTTCTTGGCACCCTCGGGGATGCATTCTCCAAGGTTGTTTTGCTGAAGTGTTTTAGACATTAGATCTATTTGTTTTTTCATGCATGCAGATTTTGAATGGAATCCTTTGTAACAGTACGTGCATTTCTCTCCTTTTCTTCCCCTTTCTCCTTTGGATCCGGAGGCATCAGTGAAAGATTTTGTGTACCCTTCCTTCTTATAATGTGCATGAGATTTCCGTTTGTCTTTATCTTTGTATTTCTAATAATTTTTTCTTCCATCATGCACAATGAGTGCATGTGCCCTTGGGCCTTTGATTATGCCCATGTTGATGAGCCTGGTTTTCTCTTGTGTCAGGGATTCAATAAATTCCTCAAGAGAAGGCATCTTCCAGGTGGATTTGGAGGCAAATATGATAGAATGGATTGTGGATATGAATATGGAGAATTCAGGGCCAAGCTTGGAGATAATGGTGAGAACCAATTGTTTCTCCTCCTTCGATTTATCAACCCCGCAAGCTTTGAGTTGCGACAATAAATCCTTGAATTTTGTAAAGAAATCTTAGATATTGTCAAATATTTTTGGATCCAATGTGAGAAGCTCCACCTCCAACATGTGTCCCCTCATCTCATCCTATTTTCCAAAGATCCCTTCCAAGGTGGTCTGGGATTCATTGGGAGTCTTACAAGAAGATATGTGAAAAAGGAGAGCGGGAGAAATAAGACTGCAAATTGTTCCGAGTGCCTCATCCATGTGATTTAAGTAATTGGATTTTTCTATGGATGATGTCGATTATGTATCTATATTCAAGTTTAACCTGTACAACCCTGTAGTTCGGAGATGTATGTATATTTTCTCCTTCCATGAAAAATAGTTGTAAGGTGTAAGAATGAATTCTTTTTGGAATTTCATCTTTCCGTTGTCTTCAATATTTTGTACCTGCAAATTTTTTTGGTGTAGATTTTGCTTAGCAGTCTGTCACCTATGATACCATGTAAATGTGTTGAAACTGCATAGAATATATCTAGATAAACAATAATACACACATTTTCATAAAGAATTGGAGAAAGAAGAAGAAGGAGAGAAAGAATGAAAGAATTCTCATTAACCGTTGTGAATAATGAATAATTTACACATGATATACTCTGTATAACTCAATGAGCGTGCATTGGAGGAGAACCAATGCACCATAGTGGTGTTCTAGAGTGATATAGACACACACCAAAAGTTATAGGAGTGAACTTCCACCTAGTCTATTCTTTTTTGTTTGAAAAAGAAAACAATTTTCTTCATAAGAGTATTTGCATCCATTTTCATTTGAAGAATGTGCATTTTTGTTCTTATATTGCATTTTCTTTTGGATTCGGTCTGAACATCACCAAATTTTCATTCGCACCCTTTCTGACTAAAGAACAACCCATTAAAATGAACGCATAACTAAAATTTATTAGAAAAAATCATTTTTCTAGGGTGAACAAACAAGTTTAGGCTAGGGCCTTGTTGTAGGTTGGAAAGTAAATTTTTCCAAGGCCATTAAAGAAACATAAGCATTTGAGATAGGGAGTGTAGAACCCAGTTGTCATATAGGTTGGCCTGGAAGATCCTCTAACACAGGAGTTAAACAAGAGGTCACGTAAGGAACATCCGAAGAGATTCCCCTCCAAATTTGGACCGAACGTAGTGGAGAGATCATATATTGGGGGTTTATCTAGTGCCATTACCTCCGTGAGAGGCATTTCTTTCGAAGCTTCGGGATTTGTTACCCTACCCATACGTTCGATCCTGACTATCGACTGTACCTGTCGGGCACTGAATACAATATGGTAACCATAGTTTCTTCTCCTAGGTGCATCACAAGGTGACTACGGGGTTTTACTATGGTACCTAGGGAAGATTTTGTATCACACACTTTAGTACTGCTAAAGGGTGCCCCGCGAAGCATGGGTACTTGCACCATATATTGTTGATCTATGGAGGTTAGAATAACTACTTCTCATACCTTCATGCGTTGGTCCATGAGACATAATGAACCCGTGCCTTCGTCCAGAAGGAACTAAGCCCTCTTTGTTGTTATTCCGGTCCCAAGACCTAATCCACTTGAGTTGGAATATTGACAAAGTTGTTTTTGTTTGTCTTGTATTTTAGGGATTTGTAGCGGTGTGTTTGGTGAAGGTAGTTCAACTTTAGGAAGGAGAGTTAATTTTCACCGAGAGATAATAACTCAAAGTGGCCAACCTACCGCCCTGAATATCGAGGAGAATTCAAGGCCTTCCTCCCAAGGAAGAGGTTAGGAATAATTCTCCCTCGCCCCCTCAAAGGCATTGGCTTGATCAGTCCAACACTTTCGTATCGACCGATCAGACAACAATCATAAACATTGATCCTCCGGAAGTCAACCCTTCAGAACTAGAGGAGGTAACCATTGAGGACATTGGAAGTGGGGAGCTTGATCCACACTTTAATCCTCCATTACCAGATACTTTTTTTTTTCCAGTCATAGGAGTCCCACCTTCCAGGTCAGAATTCACTGATAGTATCCCTCTCCATTGGGCCACTATGGAAAACACTTCGCCAGTGTCAGGCTCAGGAGCCCCTGCAACTCCCACCTTGATGATATTTACTGGGGGGATATTTCCTCCTGGTATGTCGGTTCAAATGACAAATTTGGTTCCATCCACCATCATTGCGACGAACAACAAAATTTCCTCACTGGTTGTCAGTCCCACTCATTTCTCGAGTGGAATAACACCATTTTCATCCACAACGAACACTTTCTCTTATGGAATGTCATCGATGGACGTGCTTAACACATTGGTTAGTTCTCAACCAACATCCTAGTTTTTTAATATTGGTACGGGGAGAAATTCAACTCCTTACCAAGTCATGTCTTGGGGTGGAGGACACATTCCTCTGTCATCCCTATTCGTCAGAAGTGGACATGTCAAGTCTTCCTGCCCTAACCCCACATGGGGTTGGGGCACTTTCATGGGTATTGGATCTCAATCCGCTAGTATGTTGTCTACATCGAGCGCGTTCACACTTTATGGTGTGTTCAAGAATAATCCTTTCACTTCATCCGCAATGTCAGCAGGGGGAAACCCCTTCCAAGGTCAGTCTACCCCTTAGAAAGTACCTTTGTCTCTGCTAGGGCTGTCATTGGGGAGTACCCCTCTCTAAGGATAGTGTAATCCCTCTCAAGGGATATCACAAGGGGGAAACCCCTTTCTTGGTCAGCCAACCCCCATGCCAGGATTTATTCCTTTGCATAGGGGGTCCACTGGGGGAAACCAAGGTTTTTATTTTGGGAATCAAATGAGTGGAGGTGTTCCTCCATTTAACCAGGGCCATCAAGGATTCATCCCAAGATCTGGTTCAATAGAAAACTCTTTCTAGCATCCTGGTGCTAGTTACAACCCGAGACCTTCTTTTCAGGCTACTCATCAGTCAATGACGCAACTCGGGTTACCATTTCTGGAAACTTTGCATTTTCCAGACTTATCCAAGTTAATCAATGATCTCATTCATCATGACCCAATTTTTCCTGTGGTCCCTACCAAACTACCTTCGTACATTCCAAAATTCGAAGGGAAAAGTGGCGAGGATCCACAGGACCACATACAACTTTCCACTTGTGGTTTTCGTCAAACTTTCTCAATGATGATTCAATTAGATTGTGCTTGTTCTAGCTTACTCTTACTAGAGGCACTGCCAAATGTTGTATTGAACTTGAGAGGGGAAAGTACTCTACTTTTAGGTACCTAGCCATGGTTTTTTTAAACCATTTCCAACTCCCTGTCTGGTACGATGCCATGACAGAATTGATGGATAATTTTGAGCAAGATAGCCCCACACACATTTTCAAACATATTTAGGAATCGAGGAGAAGGAAGATATTGATTAAGGCTATGATTCCACCTAAGTTCCTCCTTGAATGGTTCATGAAATCTATACTCCCTTATATTTCAAAGGATATTGCAACTTCATGATTGTTTTAAGAGGAACATGTAATCTTTCGGGTGCAATAGTTAGAGCTCATATACTCTCATTTAGGAATGGTCTATGAGATTATGTTGAATGCACTGTGATCTACTCTTGACTTGGAAAATCCAGATTCCAACCCACATGTTGATGGTATAGTGGGTTCTTCCCAAATAAGATCTATAGACCTGGCCACTATCCAGATGAAGAGAATTTCTATCCAACAAACTGCGGTCGGTCTAGCCTCTGGCTTGACCACCCCTGCCACCTAGTCTTCTGACGTACGTTTAGTGAAAACAAAGACATCAAAGGGTCCTCAGCAACCCAGAGAGAATAAAAAAGGAAAGGGTAAGAAAGGTGGTGGGGGAAATAAAAAAAGTCGGATAAGAATGTTGAGGGGGGAAAGGATGAGAAAAGGAAAGTGTAGTTTCCTTACAAGATTTGTAATGACAATCACCTTAATCATCAATTCCCACAAATGGAAGAAGCCCAATGTCTCATTAAGTTGAATCAACAACAACAACCTCCTATGTTGAAGAACCCTTTCCCACAAGGGCATGATTTGCAAGTTGGTTCTTCCGACTTTAACCCACAAGGGGGCACTTCAAGTTCTCCCCCCTCTGATGGATATAAAGGAGTATTAAACATGCTTAAATATTCAAAGTTAAAATATGTAGATTTGTCGACGAAAAATCAAAATTATGACAATCTAGAGTAGACTAGAAAGGGTAAGAAAACTTTAGAAGAGAAAGCTCCTATCCACATGGAGAAACCTGATAAAGAGACAATGCCACACATACCTAAGGGAGTTTATAAAAGGAAAACACATAACCTCAATGCAAGAGCCTCTCCCAATTACTCAATTGTTGAGGATTTGTCTCAGACGCCTTGTGTGATGTCCGCTTTGGAGGTGCTCCAAAGTTTCCCCTCACAATGCACTGTGTTGTTGTCTACTATAGGAGCTACTGATTCTTCTAGTCAGATCATAATGAAGTTTGATGCTATTGAGGTGAGACCACGCCTTCCATATCACATAGCTTTTCATATTGGTTTTTTTTCAACAATATCTTAGTTAAAAGAATCATCGTCGATGAAGGAGATTCCATGTGGGTGATGTATTTGTCATGTTGGAAAGCTATCGGTTATCTTGAGCTTACCCCTTCTCCTAAACTCTTGACTTCCTTTGATGGGCGTTCATCTCGACCACATGGTCTGATTCCTTCATGTCTAGTTAACTAGGGGGAAATTGTGTTTGCGTTGAGGTTGAATTAGTCAATGCGACGCTCGACTATAATATATTGTTAGGAAGAGGTTGGACATACACCATGACAACTTTCGTCTCAACAGTTTTTTCAGATTATATGTTTTCCCCATGAGGGAAGAATCATGACCATCTATCAAGTGGCGTCCAACCTTTCTGACGCGGCCACTAATATTGGTACTAGTATCCCTTGGATTGAAAACTCTAAGGCAAACACTAAGAGAATCGGTTGCAAGATGTACCCTTCACTTATGGGATATTTTGAATCTCTCGCACCGATTTCACATGTTCATGCCACTCTAGTTAATAGGGTCACTTCATTTATAATGCCGTATATCCAGGACCCATGGACCCTTCCCTCACCATCTAGTATGGTTGAAGGATGAGTTCATTCCGGGATGGCCTAACCCTTGTCTACAACTGAAATATATTATCAAGCCATTCAACAAGCTACAACAAACCCAAATCAAACTCCAATGGTCACCAATGAGGATGATCTCTTTCCTGAGCCTATTTTGGCTCAAAACGCTTCAATCTCCCAAGACAGTTTGGATACTGTCTTGCCTTCGAACGAAGCAATCATCGAGGCAATGGTCGAAGATAAAATTCCATGGGAGGATTTGCATCATAGATCGTATTTCCTCCTTGAACACAATCGAATAGAGAGTGGAGAGTTCAAGTCATCCATTGTTGGAAGTGTTGATGGGGTAGTCAATCCCTTGGCTGGGCATGGTGTCTATGCTGAAGGAAACATGGATAATATATCAAAAATGGTCCCAGTAAACATTTCTAAGAATCCTGAAATTGTCGAAAAGGTATTTATCAGATCATAATGCTCACAGGACGAGATCACTCAATATATGACAATATTTAAGGAGTTATGAGATGTGTTAGTATGGTTTTACGAGGAAGTTCATAGAATTGGTCTTTGAATAGTTCAACGTCAGATTCAAACTTATGAAAATGCAAAACCAGTTCATCAAAAGTTGAGACCTGTGAACCCAATAAAGGCAACAAAAATAAAAGCATAAGTGGAAAATCTTCTTAATGCAAGATTTATCTACCGAGTTCCTCTGACATAATGGGACTCCAACCCTGTTCCTGTTGATAAGAAGTAAGGTAAAATCCATGTTTGCATGGATCTTAGGGACTTGAATAAGGCATGTCCTAAAGATAACTTTCTGACTCCATTCATTGATAATATCTTGGATGAGTGTGCAGGGAGTGAAATATTCTCGTTTATGGATGTTTTTTTTTGCTACAACCAAATTGAAATTTGTCTAGAAGACCAACACAAAATGACCTACATATGTTCTTGGGGCACTTTTTCTTACAGGAAAATGTTATTTGGTCTTAAAAATGGTGGTGCAACATTCCAACGAGCCATGATGTTTTCCTTTCATGAATTAAAGCATATAGTGGAGGCATACTTAGATGATCTCATGGATCACTCGCACAAGAGATCCCAACATCTCTTAGACCTCCGCTTAGATTTTGAACAATGTCATTTCTATAGGATTCGATTGAATCCACACAAGTGTATTTTATGTGTGACCTCTAGTCGTCTTTTAGGATTCATCATTTTGACAAAAGGGATCATGATTGACCCCTTAAATTTTGAGGCAATAACTCAGTTGCCTCCCCCGCGTACAATAAAAATACTTCAGAGCCTACAAGGAAAGGAAAATTTCCTTAGGCGTTTTGTCCTAAACTTTGCTAACATAACAAAGGGATTTATGCACATTTTGAAGAAAGGGGTCCCATTCTGTTGGGAAAAATATGCACAATGTTCTTTTGATGTTTTGAAGAAGGTTTTGGTTTCAACTCCATTGTTGAGTCCCCCTTATTACAATCGAGACTACTTGTTGTATTTGGCAGTAGTTGAGTCTTCGATCAACATGGTTCTAGTTTAGGGGGATGATGAGATCCAAGAGCATGTCATATGTCACTTGAGTCGCGCTCTCATGGGTCACGAACTTAGATATTCACATGTAGATAAATTGGCACTGGTAGATTTTCATGTTTTCTAGCAACTCTGAAATTACATTCTATTATGAAGGAAAACTATCATCTCCATGGTCAATCCATTTCAATATGTTTTGACTAGGATAATTATCAATGGGATGTACGACAAGTGGATTGTTTTTCTTAAAAAGTTTGACTTGGAATATGTGTCTGCAAAATCTAAGAAGACTTTAGTCTTCACTGAGTTGATGTCATATGTTCCAGTAGAGAACATGGAAGGTGAGATGATAGAATTATTTTCAGATGAGAATATTTTCCTCATCTCTTCGTTCGATATGTGGCATGGGGATATACTTATATATCTCCAAACTCTGAATTTCCCTCAGATCTACTCCAGATATGAGTGGCGACGGATCCGTCATATGGCGAAAAACTACTTCATTATCGCTGACACTTTGTATCGGCAAGGGGTGGACTCTGTTAGCACTCTGTAAATTTCTTAGAGGTTGAAAAGAAGGAATCCACAAAGGTAACTTTATCCAACCGCTTTTAAAGCTGGGATCTAGCCCTTCCATCTTCAGAGAGGGATCTCTCTATATGCTTTAGCTTTGTTTATAATTTAGATGTTAGGCTAGGTAAATGAATAGGTAGGTTTTGTTGTAAAAGTGTTTTTGGATTGGTTGAGACAGTCTACAACTCCATTGGGCTATGGGGTCTGTGTTAAAATAAATATGAGATATAAACCAGAAACGCAAAGGAAATGCTTCCACAGGGCGAGATAATATACTCACTGGATCTTTGATAGCTTAAATGATGGACAGAAGAAAATATGAGAAAGATAAATTCAACTAAGAAGCAGTTAAGAATTTCTTAATTGAAAACATCAGAAGATAAACATTAAAATCTTTAAAGTTGGAAACAGGGTATTCAAGATAAATCCTGCAGCATACGTTACTTTTAAAGATTAGTTTCAGAAAACAATATGATCACAAAGTAAGAATAACATTCAACTTAGAGAATAAACGTCACCAGTGAATACACGCAAGAATCCTGTAAAGTGCTTCCTCTTTATTAATGGCAGATCTCTTAAAAAATGGTTACAGTCTGATAGCGTCGGGCTGTAAAGATCAACAACCCCTTATACTTTGAAAAGTGAAGTATTTATAATTCAAATTACAAGCGTTCCTGTCATAACTGATCAGGACGTGCTCATTCTATTTTAAGCCTAACTAATTTAACTAATCAAACTGATTGATGACTTGGTACAACTGCATGTAGAATTTCTGGGGTAGGCCGTTGGCGAGATTCTTTCACAACCTCTTCTGACTAGACAGGTGACTGGACCTGGACATCTCATCTGCTAATCGAGAAAATCACAGAGTTCCTCCCATCTGAGATGACTAGGCATAGTGATTTTGAGCAGTCTCCGATACACTTCATCCATTTCCGTATACTTGGCGAAAGTGGGCTTAGTGAGGAATATGTATCGAATCTCATGTTGGATACTGATGTCCAACTGAAGAGCATCCATAAATGCTTTACCGGTGATGCTCCCTTGTATGCTAGCAAATTTTGAATTATCTTTAGACACTTCAGCCAGTCTCTTTTTGTAATCTGGAAGTGTCATCAGTTTATCATTAATAACTTTCAGACCTGGGAGACCTTTCTTCTGGAGAGTCTCGATTTTGCTGAAGAATTTATGTACCCCCTGATCCATGATCTGAACCTTTTCTTCTAGTTGAAGAAATAATCCCCTCTTGGTCAAAACTCTTTTGACCTCAAGGATGGTTTCTGTTCTGTCCTCGATCTTCAACTCTTCTAGCTCTTCTCGGGTTTTAGAATTTAGGAATTTGATGATATCATTTGCCTGAGTTGGTCTGTCTCCTAATTCTATTCTGATCTTTTCAATGGCTTGTTTTCTCCTCTGGACCAACTTGTTCTGCTCAAACATGATTTGGATCATAGGCCAGATTTCATTTATGGACTTTGTGATGTCTGTCCATACATTTTCTTTGACTTCAGCCAAAGTCTTCCCTGCCACTGTTTGCTTTTGGAGCTACTATAGTTCCTTCCTGAGCTGCTTAGTTACCTGCTTTTCTTTGGATAGACTAGTTTGGAAAGAAGTTTTGAGTTCCTAGAGGTTCTCAACTTCCTTCTTCAGCCTGCTGATTTCTGTCTCTTGCAGGTTCATTTTCTCCATGGATTTGGCGAGATCTGTTGTTCCCTCTTATGGTGTCACTGGTGTTGCATATGGAATTGCTATTACTGCTGCTGTGATCAATCCTGCAATTGGGATAGCACTCAATGGAATGGCTTCCATAGACTTCAGCTGCTCTTTCTCCTTTAGCAGTTTCTCCATCTCTGCTTCCATTTCTTTGAGCTGGGCGTTCTGCTCCATGAGCAGCTTAATCATTTCATCCTTCTCGCCTTCTTTCTCTACTATCTCCTTAGCCTGTGAGTCCTCTGTGGGCGGGAGTTTCAACTGTTTCCTCAAGGAAACAATGTCTGCATTTTTCTTCTTTATCATCTCTTCTGCAGCTTTGACGTTCGCAGGATCATAACCGATCTTGAGGACCATCTCCTCCAAAGTCTTAATTCTGTGTTCCTTTGCGAAAGAAGATATCTTCTCCAGCTTGAGCTGTGTTTGAGCATTATTTATCGACACCTGAAATTTTGCTGCTGAAGCTGAAGCATGTGCCAACGTATGGAATACCATCTCTCCTGTCTGTTTGTGTAGATCCATCTGATCTGCTGGGTGCATGTCCTTCACCTGGAATTCGAAGGTGTCCCTCTTATAGTCCGAGATCACCTTGGGATCCAGAACCTACGCTTGGAGGAAGGCCATGTGCATCCTGCCCTTTTTTGTGTCGAATGCAGACAACAGTCTATGCTGCGCAGTCGACGTTTGTTACCGAAACTGAGCGTAAGTACTGCTGGTAAGGGTTTGATTCTTCTTCTTGATCAGCTCGTACTTCTCGAAGATGCTCAATTTTGGCCCAGTCTTGCCTGGATGAGTGTCCAGGGGAGAGTCTGTGGATTTCTTTGGTACTGCTGGGGTGATGCCCTGATAAAGGCTCGAACCAAAAGGTGGAATGACCGTCTTGATTACTGTGGTAGTTACTATGGTAGGCGGGGCTTCTTGTTCTATTGTCGTGCCAGGCGTTGAAACTGTCTTTGGCCTCTTAGTGTGCAAATGGAATTCTTCTGATGATACCTCTGTTACAGGCGGAGATGACTCTTGTCGAGGCCTTTTCTCCTTAGGGACCTGTGGTGTGATAGTTGGTTGCACCGTCATCGGGGGAACCTGCTGTTCCACTTCAACCAAGGTGTCAGGCATCCACAGAGTCTGGTTGGCAAATTTTTCAATTTCGGGCTTGGACTCATGAACGTACGTGATGTTTTTGTTTTTCACCCGCATTTATGAAATGATCCCGCATGGATCATAGTGCCATGGGAAACTCGTAAAGAATTTCATTTATTTCAATATTTTGTCAGCTTCTTCCCTGACGCCTCGACTATTGCAGATGAAAGAGCCAATCTGCCCCTTGATTCTCAATTGCTGCTTCTTCTTCAGGGAAACAAAATGAATGTCATATGAATTCATGATCTGCCTTATATACTCTAATGCAAAGATTCTTACCGGCACATATTGGGGTAGTTTGTAAGGTGCTAATTCACACCCGAAAACTCTGATCTCGGTGTGGCTTTGATACAGGTACCTGTCCCCTATCTTTGCGTTGTCCGAGAGATGTAGGATTCTCTAGACCTCGTTGTTTATTCGTGGCTTGGGCCTGCCACTCAACATGCTTACCATAGGGTGGTAGAAAATATCAATAAATGCCTTGAAGCTATACTCTGTGGAATTGTGCTTCAACAAAGATGTCCACACTGTGACTGGCTGAGGCCTTCCATCTGCATCCATTTTCTGCATAGAAAAACTGAACTTATCTTCTTGATAGAAAACAAACATGTAGGCCAATATAGAAGAATATCTGAACATGCCTTCCATGCCAAAATTCATGAACTGTTCGTGAATATTGTTGGCCAAGAAGGTACTGAAATCGAACTGTGTGGTGGGTTTTTCATTAGTGGAGAAAATGGATAGAAAACCCAGAATGGGCTTGTCTACCCACTGGTCGGAATAGTATCCTAACAGAGCACAAAGAGAGGAAATGATCTGGCTTCCTTTGGTGGAGAACATGGATGACGGGTAAGGTGGATTGGTGGAAGGGAATTGAGCGGAGGTGGGAAGGAACAACTCAAAAATTTGAGCTCTCTGGGGAAAGGTCATCTTTTGATACAACTCTGTAAGGATTTCTAGGTTGAAAGGAGAAACAGAATCAGCACGGGGAATTTTCATCATTTGGTCGATATCTTCAGGAGTGATGAAGAAGAGGACGTCTCCAGATGAAGAGACGATGGCCCTCTGGTCGGGAATATAATGAGCTTGGCATTTGAGGGCGAATTCGGGAAAGTGGTGTATCTGGGGAAAAAGGTACAGGGGAAAATTTGACTCCCGGAGTCCAATTTCATCGCTCTGGTCCAGGAACACCTCCCGGAGCCATGACTGGAGGTCTGAAAAATTGAAGTCGCAAATTGTATCTGCGATCAATCTGTCTTTATCGACCAACGCGATTTTGTCCAGGTCGACAGGAGGAGGAAGAAAATGATTTTCTTCTCCTTCCGCTGGTCTTGGCTTTGGCGCCATCTCTGCAATAGTACCTGCAAATAACATTGTGTTAGTGGGGTCGTCTAGCTGTGGATGAAGGCGACGGGATGTAACGGAGAAGAAAGCTACGGGTTTTCTAGTGCGATGAGTGAACAATGAAAATGGGGGAAAACGGTACTTTTATTTAAAAATGGGGTCGGTTGGACACGGGAGACAGGTAATCAAGATAACGGGTATGTTATCTTATAATAAATGGACAACGAGCCACTTGGGGGTGAGATGGCAGGTGACGGTGGCCATAACATATGGACGGGTGACGTGGAGGCTGGTGATTAGCGGTAAAAGTCGCACTAAGGGGCTGGTCATGAGTGAAAAGGGTAAGGTACTGACAGCAGGGACGGACAACAGTTATGGGACGGGACACACTCGGGAGCAAGTGGAACAAGTGGGAGATGACGTCCATGAGTGATGAGGGCTGTTAGATGGCAGATGGGGATAGGACTTTTGGACCAATAGGATAATGCCATGTATGACAAGGGGCTCGCCAGAAAAAAGTAACAATTATGGACCCCCCCCCTTTGGTTAAAATCAGAACATCAGGGGGGGTCCGAAAACCTTTTTAGACCGTTGATATGCGCGCCCGTTTCCAGGTCGTAGATCTTAGCATTCTCTTTAATACTCATTCCAGACCCTCCCCCTTCCATTAAAGGCAGAACGGATGGGGGGGTCCAGAATCCATTGTGAACCGTTGATTTAAGCGCCCTTCCCTGGGCCGTCCAGATGTGCGCCAATGTTATTACCGATTTCGGACCCCCCCCAGTTAAAAGAAGAACGGTCGGGGGGGTCTGGAATTCTCTATGCACTGTAGATCTAGGTGCCACGATCTAGATCGTTTAAAAGTGTATGGAGCATAAACCAGGAGTGGAGAAATATGCGTTGGGAAAACTTAGAATAAGTGCATTTTACGGGTTTTTTCCCAAACTTTTCACATAGACACCACCAAGGGACTTCGTCCAAACTATTCTTAGGCAATTGAGACATGGTGTAACATTTTCATCAATCTAGTTTCATTGGTAGTGAAGCAAATGAAGCAACTAACCTACATGCTAACCTATCTTCCTAGGACAATTAACCCAGATTAAACTGTTGGGTTAAGAAATTACTCTTCCTAAGGGCTATCTGACCAGGATTAGACAGTCTGGTCAGATTTATTCACTAATATAACCTAAGGGCTATCTGACCAGGATTAGACAGTCTGGTCAGATTTATTCACTAACCTATCAACATTAAATTTAAAAAGAACTTGGCCATGCTTGAAAGGTATGGCCAAGTTACTATTTTTGCATGGGGCTTTCATTTCAATTCTTTTATGCCCTCTTTTCTTTTTCTTCTTTTTCCTTTATTTTTATTTTTCTTTTT
>SNQJ01S0049361.1:17032-27529 GCA_010110895.2 Picea sitchensis | reverse complement strand
AAATGAAAATGTCTCCTTGGTATATATAGGAGACTAGGAGGTATAATTACAACTAATGGCCTAAAGATGACATAAATAAAATAACATTATTAATATAATATGCCCCAATTAAGGGGTAATGAGCCAATATTAGGGCTTAACATATCACATGAATCCACTGTGTATTGTTCGTGGCCATGGAATATAACTATATTTTACATATGCCATGGATTCATAGTGTATTTTCTTTGGCGGCCATGATTACATCACTTTTGAGCATGGGTATGCTCGACTTGTTAAGTTTTTACTGTTGTTATTTCGTTATTTCCAAATTACATGATCATTCAATGCATTTCCAAAACAACAGTATAAATATGATCACTGAAAGAAACACAACCGCAATGTACACAACATTTTATCCTGGGAAACCCTCACGGGGGAGAAAACATAACAAAAATTTCCTCAATAATATATTTCCAATACACTTCCAAGACTAATACCAAAACACTAAAGATAGACCAAGACTGAGCATGCACGTCTCTTATCCTGCCTCCTGCAACTGCAACTGCCTTCAAGATATGCGCACTAGATGAGTGAGTGAGTGTGTGTAAATGAGACACCAAGCTCACATATAAATACATGTGTGAGATGGTGCTAGGGTTGTGTCTCTTCATTTGGTTGAGCAGAATTCTCCTAGAAGTGGCTAAAACCACTTTATAATTACTAGGGGATGACTTTACAAACACCATTATACAAATAAAGTTTGACCAATACACAAAAGGGGATTTGATATTATACAAGACCCGACTTGATAAATCCACAAAAGGGGTTTGATCTATAAAATAATAACTCAGATATAATTATAATATTCTTTTAAGTTACAATATTTCAACACCCCCCCTTAACGAGAAGGGTATTCTACTAACATGACTCAATACAACATCATCATCGACATCAGGAACACTGACTGGAACATCTATAAATCACCGGAAGTTTTTCTCATCATCAATATCATCATCGTTTATAACATGGAGCTAGAGTAACATCATCATCATCAACATGAAGTTGAAACATCAACATCTATAGCATGAAGTTGAAATAACAACATCAACAACAACATGAAGCTGGAAAAACAACATTATCAACAACACGAAGCTGGAACATCATCATCAACATGTGGCAACAGAATGAGATAGGTGCATCAACAAGAACATTTGTGGTACTCTGACATACCATCCTTATTGGACCTTCGATATCTTCTCAGGAATCATAAGATTCCCTAGAATATAAAATCCTAACAATCTACCACATGGTACTCTGACAGACCATCCTTACTAGACCTTCGGGATCTGCCTAGGAATCATAAGATTCCCTAGGATGTAAAATCTTAACTGAGTTACCACTATAGACCACATCTAGCATATACATGCATAGGTACTATGATAGACCATCCTTACCAGACCTTCAGGATATTCCGAGGGATGATCAATCTCCTAGGATATAAAATCCTAACAGAGCTACCCGTTGTTGGTCAGGATACCATAGTATCATCAATATCACTCCTCCTTTCGAGGGAGGTTCTTTTGGAAAACACCAAGCTTGTCTCAGAAGTTCTTAAACTTCACATGAGACAGAGGCTTGGTCAACACATCTACAACCTACTCATATGTGCCAACATATTAAATCTTTACAACTCCCCTCACGACTATAGTGGTACCATATATTTATGTGCTTCAACTTATCATGGAACACTAGGTTCTCTGTCATCTTTATACAACTCTAGTTATCACATAGAATCACAGTGGCTTCCATCTCTAGATCAAACAGACCTGTCAACAAATTTCAAAGCCATATGGCTTCACAACCGGAGGACCATGATGGAATGTACTATGCTTTCCTCATGCTGAGAGAAATACTGGATTTATTCCTTCTTTGCCATGAAATCATGGTTGAACCCAAACTGAAACAACATATTTAAGTGCTCTTTTTGTCTGAAGCACTTCCAACCCAATCTGAATCAATATAACTATATAGTCTGAAGTCATGATCTTCAGTATAATAGAGACCATAATCCAACATACCCTTAAGGTATATCATCATATGCTTTGTAGCTACAAGGTGAACACATCTGGGCTCCACCAAATACTGACTCAAGGTGTTCACAATAAAGCATATATTTAGCATGGTATTCGTCAGATACATCAATGATCCAATAATCTGTTTGTATAGAGTAGCATGAACCAACTCTAACAAAGTATCAAACATGAACTTCAAATTCATTTCCATGGGTGTGTTCATGGCTTTACATTCCAACATGTCAAATATATTCAGTATTTCAACTGTATACTTCCCTTGGTTAAGGAATATCTTCTTTGGGCTCTGCCAATCTTCAAGACCTAAGAAATAATGCATTGGGCCTAGGTCTTTCATCTCAAACTCTACAACAATATTCTTCTTTCAATATGTGATGAGATTTTCTTATGTCAAGAATAAATCATCCACATATAGTAGCAATATAATTGTCTCATCATTTATAACCTTGAAGTATAGGTTAGGACCAGATTTACTCTTGGTAAATCCCAAGCTTGTAAAAAAACTATCAATTTTTCCATACCAAGCTCTACGAGCTTGCTTCAACCTGTACATAGATTTCTTCAACCTGTAGACATGAGTGTTTATATCTTCAAATTCAAACCCTTGTGGTTGTTCTATATACACTTCTTCTTCAATAACACCATTTAAGAAAGTTTTTTTCACATCCATATGGTGTAACTTCCACTTCATTTTGGCTGCAAGAACTATCATGGTTCCGATAGAAGTGTATCTAGCTACATGAGAAAATGTTTTTTCATAGTCAATACCTTCCTTTTGAGAAAATCCACGAGCCACAAATCGTGCCTTATGTTTTCCAATACTTCTGTTTGTTGCATGTTTTATTTTGTATATCCACTTGGAATATGCCACATATTTGTTATTTGGTTTGGGAACTACTTCCCATACATCATTTTTTATAATGGACTGGTATTCTTCTATCATGGTGTCCATCTATTATTTCTTCTAAACGATTTCCTCAAATAAAATAGGTTCCTTTTCTATGAGATCACACATCAAGGCCATATAGCTAGAGAATGGCTTAGGTTTCTTGCTTTGTCTCATGGTTCCTTCTGGGGGACCATACTTCTCTGCATCTTGAATAAGTTCTTTTTCGCAAGCTGGATTTCTCTTGTGAGGGATCTTCATACGAGGAGGTTATTGATATTCTATCATATCATGTTATTATGGAATCTCATCATCAGGGGTAACTACAACTTCCTTTACGGGTTCTGCAACTATGGGAGCTACTGGTTCTTCTTCATATACTTCTTCAAGATGACATTTCCTTGATATTTTGAGTGATGCATCTTCATCGAAGGTTACATATCCATTGATATCAATATGATGGTAACCTGGTATGTAAATTCTTAAGGCCTTAGAGACCTCACAACATCCAACAAATATTCCCTTTTTTCCTGAAGGATCCAACTTAGTTCACTTTTCTTTTGGAATGTGTACAAATATTAGAAAACCAAATATTTTGATATGGATTACTTTCGGCTTCTTTCTAGTGAACATTTATTCGGGAGTTTTGAATCCAAGTGCACTATGGGATAATCCGTTTTGGACATATACTTTTGTTCTTGCTGCTTCATTCCATAAGTGCATTGGAAGATCTTGATCGTGAATCATATTCTTCAATGATTACATAATTGTTCTATGCTTTCTTTTTGCTACACCATTTTGTTGAGGATTATAGGGAGTACTGAGCTCCCTCGTAATCCTGACATCTCTGCAAAATATTCCAAATTCATTTTAAGTGTACTATCCTCTATTTTTTGACCTACATATCCTGATTTTCCTTTCGAATATGTTTTCTACCAAGGCTTTGAATTCCTTGAAATTTCCAAGTAATTCATCTTTTGATTTCAAGAAATAAACCCAAGTCTTACGAGAGTAATCATCAATAAATGATACATATTATACATACCTTCTTAGAGAGTTTCATGGCATTGGAACACATACATTTGAGTGGACAAGTTCCAAAATTCATTATGCTTTATTGTCGCTCTTTGGAAAAGGATTCTTTATGTTCTTTCATTGTGCACATCCCTTGTATACACCTTCATGATCAACCTTTAGTTCTGGTAAAATTGTAACTACCTTGCTTACATATGGTAAGGCTTTGAGGTTGATGTGAGCTAGCCTTGTATACCAAATTTCACAAGGAATTTTAGTAGAGTGGGTCAAAGCTACATCTAACTGCCCTTTAACATGTACAAACCACCTTCTTCTATTCCAATAACACCTGCATATTCTATAGTTTTTCCTTTAGAGCACATAAGAAATTTACCATCTATGAATGAAACCCTAAAACCTTTCTTATCTAGGGATAAAATATAAAATAAGTTGTTTTTCAAACATGGTACATCTAGAGTACATCCTTCATTCTCATTGGTGTTCCTGAATCAAGTTTGTAGGTGGCTTCTCCCAATCCTTTGATAGGGTACTTATAATCATCTCCAAGTGAAAATTTATGGGGGGGAGTCATTTTATATTCTTTAGCTAACTTCTTAGGTTGATTATCATATTTAGATGCATGGGCATGATTTATTTTGTTATTTATCCTCTTGTATTCTTACCTTATGGAAAGATAATTCTTAGCAATGTGTCCCATCTTATCACAATGATAACATTGATAGGAGGAGAAATATTTTCCCTTTCTTTGACCCTTATGATATTTCTGGAATCTCTTTGGAGAGTGATATTCTTTATGAAAGTGGGTCTCCTTTTGAAAATGAGACTTTCCCTTTCCACCCTTAGAATGAACAACTAGGGATTGATATTCATCTCTTAATACCATGGCTTCTCGGTTGGCCACTCTTGCTTCTTCTTGAACATTTTCTTCCCATAAACTATCAAATTGGAGTTTCTCTTTTCTTGCACAAATAGTTTGGATGAAGGCATCCCAAGGTCTTGTGATACCATTAAGAGTTTTCATCATGAGTTCATATTCATATAAGTTGTCTCCAATTTCCTCTAACTATTCCTTTAATTGAGAAACCCTAGAGAAATAATCTTGAACTGTTTCTCCTTTTTGCATCTTTGTATTCTTGAGTTGGGTTCTCAAGTTCATCTTCTGGTTGATGTTATTTCCTTCATACATTATGGTTAAGGCATCAAACATATCTTTTATAATATTATTAGAAGACACCTGAGGGATCAATTAGTATTTAATGGAATCTACAATTATTATTTTATCCTTAATCATATCCTTCTTGTACTTCTCTTTGGCTGCATTTTCTTCGGGTTTCGGTACATTTTATTTTATTAATTTTGCAAGGTCATTCTCTTTAAGAATGAGTCCAATTTTGTACTTCCAGGCACAAAAATTTTCCACACCTTCTAGCTTGTAAACAAGCTTGATGCTTGCAGACATCTTGACCTGGAGCTAAGAAAATGAACAAAAAATGAAAGTGCTCAAAAATTGAAATTGAACTTACCAGGAGATGCGCTGGGTTGAGGCGAGTTTACTAGAGATGATTGTTTTAGAAAATTTCAAGTTTTATCCCTTGAAACTTGACCTGTGAAATTATGGACTGGTACTTCTAGTATTGGTTGTGGTTTCCTGGTTTTCTGGTATCATTCAAAACTAGGGTTTGACTTTCCAGAGAATCTAACCACTGAAAAATTTTGCTCAAGATGCCAAAAGATGTGCTAGGGCAGGGCACACTTCCCAAGGTGTTTTTTAGTCAAACATTCCTCTTAAGTAAAAATCCCTAATTTTCTTGTACGACAACGGTGACGTCTAGATACCTAGTGAGAGATGATATATTCAGTCAAGCTCTGAAACCGTGTTAAGTTTTTGCTGTTATTATTAGGTTATTTCCAAATTACATGAGCATTCAGTGCAATTAAAAAACAATAGTATAAAGAGGATCATTGAAAGAAACACAATCACAAGGTAGCAAACATTTTATCCTAGGAAACCTTCACGGGGGAGAAAACCCAACAAAAACTTCCTCAATAACATATTTCCAATACAATTCCAAGACTAAGACCAAATCACCAAAGATAGACCAAGATTGAGCATGCATATCTCTTCTCCTTCCTCTTGCAAATAGAACTGCCTTTGAGATATGCACACTAGATGAGTGAGTGGGTGTGTGTAAATGAGACACCAACCTCACATATAAATACATGTGTAAGATGGTGCTATGGTTGTGTCTCTTCACTTGGTTGAGCCGACTTCTCCTAGAAGTGGCTAAAACCAATTTATAATTACTAGGGGGGAAATTTACAAATACCACTATACAAATACAGTTTGACCAATCCACAAAAGGGGATTTGATCTTATAAAAGACCCGACTTGATAAATTGAAAAAGGGAATTTGATCTATAAAATAATTGATGATTATTTGGGTTGGTTGTCATTGATGTCAACACTTGAAGAAAGTTCAGTAGCACAAAGGTTTGGTTAATGGACCCAAGTTTGTTTTATGTATAATGATATGAGGTTTAATATATTCAAAGTTAAGACTATTCTAGATGGATAGTACATGTCATTACATTTCCGGTGGTGTGTGGAACACCACATAACTCCTCACGGTTAGCGATTTATGACCATGTGAAGTCGGAGAACCCTCATGAGTCATCTAGAATCCCCAATAGGTCAAAGTAGTCAAAGTGGTTGCAAAGAAAAAATTATTTAAATAATAAATTGAAGTGATGAGTATACTAAAAGTCAAAGTGGATACAAAATAAATTATTTAAATAATAAAGTTAATGGAGAAAGTGGTTTAAGATGGTTAGAAGGTAACCCCTTGAGGAAGCTACATAAAAGTATAAATAAGAGGCAAGGGTCTCTCATTTTAATTACATGTGAGCATATTGAATATATACAAGTGAATGGGGTAACCAAAGGATATCTAAGGTGAATTTTAGAGGGAAGGTGAAGTAAAGAAGGCCAAAATTCAAGGGAGGATAAATTCTTTTGACGATGCTTTCTAAGGTATGTTATTTACAGGTCATCTCATAATTTTTGCAATAACATTTTTTATAGAATGATTCAGATCGTGAAATCTTGAGGTCATTGAGGAAACATATCCAAGTAGTTGTGATAACAATTTCATATTTTGGGTCATTGTATTTTTGGATTTACACTCCGTGGAAAATAGGGTTTGTGGCTAGTCCTGAAACTAGTCTAAAACAAGTGTTTCAGGTAAAAACGTCATAACTTATTCATAACAGATCCAAATTCAGTAAGACCACATGTGTTAGTTATAGTGCAATTTGTAGTATTATGTGTACCATTTTAAGATCCATACAAAAAATATTCCATTCGGGGGCACACTCTACAAGTTTTCTCTCTATAATAAGATATAATTCAACAAGGCATGCCATTTTTGATATAATTCATTTTATGAGAGGTTCCAAGCAGTGAAACTTGTTTGTACCAGAGAATTGGGGAGTTGGAGATTCCCTTGGGTTGTAGCCTAAGAAACTAGGGGGTTGGAGCCTCCTTCCAGTTGTAATTGGAAAACAAAGGAAGTCGATGCTTCCAATAAATGTAATTCTTAAAGACATATAAGAAAAAGAATTCCATGGTTTTCTCCCGCTTTGGTTTTCCACATAAAAACAATGGTGTCCTATGTATGTGTATGATTTCTCATTTGTTCATTGTTTATTTACTCTGACACTATTGGATGATAATGCTACAGTGATATAACACTTCCATTTTATGATAAAAAAGGATTCAATTGCTCTATTACTAATTCACCCCCCCTTCTCAGTAATCCCAAAATTGGTATCAGAGTAGGTTCCTTCAGAAATCAGTTTAACCACTGAAAGGTAGATCGTAGAGAGCAACAACATGTATAAAAATATAATACCTCAGTTTTATGGACAAAAGTATGCATTCTGGAGCATAAGGATGAAAACGTATATACAGGCATAGGGATTTGAAATTTGGAAATCAGTAGTAGATGGATACAAAGAACCAACAGTGCCACCAACAAGTGAAAAACAATGAAACTCAATCAAAATAATTACAAAACCACAATTGGGGTTCTGAATCGTCTTGGTGAATCATTATATACCAAATTTGTACATTGTAAATCCTCTATAGATATTTGGGACAAACTTCAACATATTTATGAAGGAGATTCAAAAGTCAAAGCAACAAAACTTCAAACTTACAGAGGTCAATTCGAACAACTAAAGATGAAGGAAGATGAGAATGTTGCAGCTTACTTATTACGATTCGATGAAACAATGAATGCAATCATAGGATTGGGAGAAGAAATTGAAGAATCTGTAATTGTTCAAAAGGTACTAATATCTCTTCCTATGATATTTGATCCTAAAATATCAACACTAGAAGAAAGAGTAGATATAGACTCAATAAGCATGGACGAACTACATGGAATCTTCACAACATATGAAATGAGAATTGAACAAGAAAATCCATATATAAAAGAAGAATCTTTCAAATAATCCAAAAGGTAAAAGCAAAAGGAACATAGCAACAATAGTGACTTCTCAAAAGATGATGAAGAAGAAGTGGCCAACTTTATCAGAAGATTGAACAAGGGAACCAACGACAGGTATAAAGTTAAGCTTCCATTGATTTTTTTTAATTGTGATGGTATTGGTCATTTTGGTAACAAATTTCCCCATAAGAAAAATAAGAGGAATGATCAAGATTAATCAAATGGAAAACAAACATATAAAGGCAAAATAATCAAAAATAAATCTTTCAAGAAAAGCTTATGCACCAAAGAAGACATCTACTCATCAGATGAGGATGAAGTCAATGACAGTGAGATTGAAAGAGTTATATTCGTGGAAGTAGAAGACTTTGATCAAGAAGACACCTAAGAAGAATATGAAGAGGCAAAAGTTGACTACCGAGAAGAATTGTTGAGTCCCATATAAGTTATAAGAAGAGAAAAGAAGAAAAACAAGAAGCTACAAGCAAAACTAGACAAGAAAGAAGACAATCAGGAACTAGAACAAATGATCATGAAATTGAAGGTTCAAATAGAAGAAGATAAAAGAATTGAAGAAGAACTCAAAGAATAACTAGAAGAAAGAGACACGATCATTTGAAATTTGGAAGCAAAGATTGTCACATTGAGAAAGGATCTTCAAAAGAAAAATATGCAGAACAACTCAAAAGTTTTGGATTACATTATCAGTAGTCAAAATCCTCATCATGAAAAGTCTGGACTTGGATATAATCAGACAGAAAAGGGATCAATCTCCAAAACAACAGAACAAGAAACATATCCAAAACGTTATGCAAAAATAATCAAATAGGATAGGAAGACCTACAAGGAAGATTACAGGGACACTCCTCCACCGAGAAGATTCAGATTTCAGAATCAACGTCCGACATAAACAAATAGGTCTCAAGAAGAAGAAGGGTTCATAAAAGTAACTCCTTTCAGAAGATATTCAACTCCCAGGTATCAAACTATCTTTTTTGGTTTATGTTATGCATGCAATAATTTTGGACATAAAGTTGTAAATGGCAAAGCTAATAGGAGGAACATAAACTAATTTGAAATTCATACACAAAATGATTATCCAAGAAGACCTATTGAAACACAGAGAAGAAGATACAAACGGTTTGAATCATTGAGCACTGAAGTGGAATGCTACAAGTGCAACAACTTTGGACACATGACCAAAAATTGTAGAATTACAGTCCCTCCTAGAGAACCACAACAAAACTACAATAGTCACAGACATGAACCTCAGAAGAGAACATGGATAAGAAAGCAGAATCAGTATAGCAATGAAGAATGCACACTCGCTGTACAAGCTAAGAATAAGAAACATGGTTGGTATGTTGACAGTGTTTTTTCAAAAAACATGACATGTGATAAAGACAAGTTTCTTACATTAAGAAAGGAAATAGATATATCAATCTCCTTCATAAATGATGATTCAACTAAAATCATTGGAAAAGGCACAGTCAGAATTGGAAACAAAAATACCAAGGAAAAAAATGTTCTACTAGTAGAAGATATGAAACATAATCTTCTACGTGTAATTCAAATGTGTGACCAAGGTCATAAAATTACTTTCAATTCATAGAAGTGCGAGATAAGAAAAGAAGGTTCAGGAAAATTGATTGCAACAACTGCAAGAACTTCAAGAAACATATATGTATTAAGTGAAATTGGAAATGAAAAATGTTGTCTAGGAAAGAAAGATGAAAGTTGACTATGACACAGAAGAATTGGTCACATACACTTTTATAACCTTTTCAAATTCAAAAAAAAGGAAGTAGTTAGCGAAATTCCCCAGATCACGAAACCAACCAATGCTTTATTTAAGCATTGTCAACAAGGAACACAAACAATACTAGGTTCAAATCAAAGGAACATTCAACGACAAGACCACTGGAAATTGTGCATACTGATCTAGTTGGACCAACTACAACAAAGGGTTTAAAAGGTGATAAATACTTTATGT
>SNQJ01S0049360.1:96994-107172 GCA_010110895.2 Picea sitchensis | reverse complement strand
GGAAAGAAGGGGGTGGAGATATATATATATATATAGATATATAGATAGAGAGAGAGGTATGTTTTATGTTAATATAAACAAACATGTCTTCATGTTCCTAATAATGAACATGTTCTTTGGAAACACGTGTGTGCTCCTAAAGCACATTTGTCTTATTTTAATTTCAATTTTTTAAAGAGTGTGTGTGTGTTCCTGAACATGTGTTTCTTGGGAACATGCACGTGATATTGGGAACATTATTGCATGGCTTGCTGAGTGGAGGTTTTGGGTTTCTCGAACCTGTCACATCAGGAATGCATACATGTTCCAAGAAATTTTCATGCGTTCCTGCAGGTGTGTTTTCTTTCTCACCCCATTGCCACTTTATTGTCCACCAATGTTTTTCACCCACCCAAGAGACTTTGTGAAAAATTCCAAAACATGATCATTTGTAGGGAAATACAACACTTCATGAATTAAATACTAAAGGATATTTCTAATCAATTACACAAGAAGTAGAATGTGTTTTCTACATTGATGTTAAATGTGATCTTTGACGAGATGAATGACACTATTATTATAAAATTAGTGTGGTTGGATTGTTTTTTTTGGAATCTATACTCGTAAAGGATCTGTTAAAGCCATAAGGGTTCTTGAATTGCACTCACCAGTGCACAATACTTTGCTTCTTCTAAGGAAATATAAATTGCATTTTGGTTCTTACAAATTAAGTGATAGGTCTATAATGAATATTGAAAAAATAACCGTCAATCAACTTATGATTATAAATCTTGCCATTCCAATTGAAATTAGTGAAACCAACCGAAAAAAGGATCCCCCCCATGAACAATATTGTATCTCAAACTAAATTGTATATGAGTCTCTAGATATACTAAAGTATTTGATCTTTATTCTTTCCAATTTCTTTCATGGCTTAATTGCATATACTAAGAAAAATGACAAACAAAGAAGGATATATCAAGACTGGTATGTGTGAAATACCAAAGGTTACCAAGTAACTTGGAATACAAAGTGTCATTTAGTTCATGTGTATTATAGGTGGAAGCAAGTTTGATTTCATATTGGAAAGGACGTGTGACTATTTGACAATCTTCTATGTGAAAGGAGTCAAGAAGGTCATAGGCATAATTAGATTGGCAAATGAAAATTTCTTCATTGGTTTCCAAGACTTGGTGGATGAAAAATAATGTAAATGTTCTAAGTTTATCATTTCAAATTTCTTCTTACAAATAGATTTCAGATGGGTTAAAATTTTGGGGTCACAACTAGTTAGAATAAGGTTATCAACGTAAAGAAAAATTATAGTGAGATGGTTATCTAATTTTTTGGTATAGACATTAGTGTCAAAATAAAATGTAGAAAATATAGTTTAAAAAGGAAAACTATCTATTTTATCATACCAAGTCCAACAAAATTGCATAAGGCTGTAAAGAAATTTCTTAACACAGTAAACAATGATGGAATAATTCTTAACATATCTACCAGATTGTTCCATCCAAATTTCTTCTTGCAAATAATCATGCAAGAAAGTGGATTTGAAATCCATTTTATCTACCTCCCATTTATATGAATAAAAAATGGTTAGAACAAGGTGGACATAATTGATTTTGGCTAAAAGAGAAAAGGCTTCATTATAGTCAATATGTTCTTCTTGAGAAAATTGTTTAGCAACTAATGTGGCCTTATATTTTTTAACACATCCATTTGATGCATACTTAGTTTTATATGCCCTTTTATATCCAATAAATTTTATTACTTTTGAAAGTTGCAATATTTCAAGTATCATTCACCATTAAATAATAATATTCTTATTTTTTTATTGTTCCTAGTATGGATGGCTAGAAGTTTCTACAAATGTTTTTAAATCATGCGTCTCAGAAATTTAAGACAAAAGAGAGGAGGCTCATTTGAATAGTCAATGTGTATGACACTTATCTAAAGGATCATTGACCTCTTCTCATGTTATGTAAACCCATCTATGAGGTTTTGGTGTAGATATAGGTTCGTGTTCAATGAAACAAAATAGAGGAATCTGAGTAAGAGAATGTGGATTTTCATCCTTACTATCATCATCTAAAGAAGAAACCATAATAGGAGCACTAAATTGTTTTGGGGAATAAAATATGGCACAATCATTGAAAATGGCTCCTAGGCTAAATATGACACAAACACCAAATTAGGCTCACTAGCTGAGAGAATTTCATCAAACTAAAAAATTGTTTTAATAATAATTTTATTGGAATGAATTTGAATAATTTTATAACCTAAATTAGATATTCACAATATCCAAAAAAAAATGCACTTCTCACTTTTAGTCTCTAATTATTTCATTTTCCCATTAGGAATATGAGCCCATGCTACACTACCAAACACATGAAAGTAGTTTATGTTTGATTTAATTTAATCAATGCTCCTTCCATTGTTATGTGTTTTAAACTCGTTTTTGAAGTGTGATTTCCTATGTTATTGACACAATTAATGGCTTCTACCAAAAATATCACGACTTAATCCTATAGATTGGATCACATAGATTGGATTTCTCACATAATTTTTGTTTCTTCTTATCTGTAATTATTTCTCTTAGTTATAACATTTTGTTATGGTGTATCTGAAAAAATATTTTTCATTTGAATAGCTTATGTAGGTAGTAATTTGTAATTTTTGTGTTAATATACTCACCTCGATTATTTCTTCTCGAATTTTTAAGTTGATCTCTAGATTATTTTTCTACAAGACCCTTATAGGCCAAAAGTATGTCAAAAAAATCATTCTTAAGTTTGAAAGAATAAAACAAACTACATCTAGATAAGTTGTTAATTAAAATCAAGTACTTCAACCCATAGAAATAAGAGAAATTTAGGCCACATAAATCCCTATGAGCAATATACAAGGAGAACAAGGCATGCTAAGAGGGATGTTTTTCAAAACTATTTGATGATGTTACCAAGAACACAACAAAAAAATATAATATCATTGCAATAAATTATATGAAGAGTAGTCACCATATTATTATTACATAGTTTCTACGATGAGTTATAGTTTATATGACTAATTTGCTCATGCCAAAGTTTAGTCAAGTCATATTTATAAGCAATAAAAATTTATAGAAAAGATGATGACCTAAACTTACCAAATATATAATAGTTGGTAATACCATAAATAATTCATGTTTCTAGGACATGGTTAGGATTTTTTATCCATGATTACAACTTAGTGAGGTGAAAATTCCATTGTTTTAGCTTCACCTGAATGAGTGATTTGATACATGTTAGGATATTTAGACACTTAGGAGTTAGTTAATATCTACTTGGTCTAATGTTTCGTTAGATAAAAGTGTGTTTTGTGTTTATTTAGTATGCATTCGTAGTTAGGAAATTCGATTGTCACGATATCTTCCCGACGTAGAGTGATCTGACGGTTCATATTCTCCTCAATCTTAAAAACCATTGATCTATATATTAACACCCAATTGGTATATGATCTATATTTAAAGAGAATGAAGGGTCATTTTCCAATGATCAATTATGATAAACTCTCTTGTAAAATATCTTTGTAATCTTTTTCTTTTGCATTAATTAACTTCTTCAAGTGGTTGTGTTGGCTAGGGACGTGGATGTTTCCCTGTAGGGGTTTTACCACATCAAAAAATAGGTGTGTTGATCTTTGAGATTGTTTTGTGAGTTGTTACTGAAGGTGTTTGTCTTGTGTTGGAATACATGTGTTTTCCAACATGGTATGAAATAATGTTTGAAGACCCACTCCTGTTGTAGATTGAGATCATGAAGTCTAGTTTCATCAACTCCATTTTCTTTCATTTCCGTACATTTATTGGATGAGAGGACTATTCCATTGCATCTGGAGTGATTTTTTCAGTCATAAAAAAAATTCGTTTCACTCGAAGAGGTTTCTATTTTCGCAAGATACGACCATTTCAGTGAGATCCAGAGGTATAAAGCCTGAATACGCCATTTTTTAATTTTTACAGTGTATTATTTTGGTTTTATTTTAGTTTTATATTATTTGTTTCTGGGTTGCTACTCTTTTAGATCTGTGTTTTTTTTTTTCCTCGCACTCTGTGCGATCTTAGTAAATAAAAGACAGATAGGAAAAGGTGCATTTTCTAGGTAAGTTGACATTGCTTGAACCAAACCATCAATGCTCAATCCATCTTCTGTATTAGCAGGTATGATGACAACCATATCTGATGTTTCTACTTTTCCCTGTAGCCAATTTTCCTTCTCTTTTTCCAGCTGCAACACCTTAGCTTTGTAATTTAGGGCTTATTGTCTCAAGGTATCCTTTTCTTTCTCTGAAGCAGCTAGTTCTTCTACCTGTGGGTGTTTTGTGGGAGACATCTCCAGTCTCTTATTTATACTTTGAATCATCTTGTATTTCTCATACAAAGAATATTTTACCCCTTGAGGGCATTCATATTCTAATCTTTTGACCTGTGTTTGCCAGGATTTACTGGATTCTTTCTCCTGCTTCAGCTATCCATCCAATTTGAGTACATGTGTTGTCATCCTGGAAACCTTCCAAACCAAACTCAGATAATTCGAATACAACATATCACTGACATTTCTTTGGAACTTTACTTTGTATGGGGCACCAATACTTTCATAATGCATCTTGACTTCAGATACTTTATCATCATCAACCACTGCTATGTTGAACGTTTTTCTCTCAACGTCCTTGATTGAGAGAAGATAAGTTTTATGCTGGGAGGCCCTTTCTACCTCGGGTAACAAGCCTCTTATTTCACTCTTGGCCATACTTCCCTTCACAGTGATGAAACATATATTTTTTCTAAACTGTAGACTTAAATAAGTTTAATTTTTTGTTTAAATAAAGACAACGCATACTTGGATATCACCATTCATGAGGTATTTCTTTTAATACAAAAATCCTAAGTTATTAAAAGTTATGGATCCGACCAATAGTTAAAAGGTCAAATTGCTAAAGACAGTCTTCAAAATGTCAGGTTTTGGGGTTTCGCAGACCTAACAGTCCAACATGTAAAGAATCTCAATGCCCCGACATGCGAAATCGCAAAGTTGCGATAAGTTTTAAGCCATTTTAATTAAATACGTAAAATCTATTAATACTAATTAATCACAGTGTGACTTTGTGATTCATGGATCCTCCCTTGAGCAACCACCAAAGTCTCGATATACGAAATTGCAAAACTAGCTTAAATTAAACCAGGTTAGTTAAACGATTAATAATGATTAATGATAATTAAATCTTATCACAACTTCGCGTTTCAGGAATCCTGTCTTGACCAAAAACTTGAAATCCCAATACCCAAAGTCACAAAATCATTAATTGATCACGATTAATTAAAATGTTAAACTTGATTAATATTAATTGATCAAATCACGATTTCACAATTCGAGGATCATAGCTTGAACTGAAATAAGATTGCCCGAGACTCCAAACCTCGAAATGGATTAAGGCTAAAAATGATTAATTAACTAGATAAACTTTATTTATTAACACCTTAAGCAAAGTTTGTGTTGATTTGAAATACAGGTAAATTCAAATGTTCTCTATGGTTTTCCTAGATCATGAAATATCGACCATTAATGACATTAATAGCTAATTTAGGGAAATAATTTCAAATAAGATCCTTCTTTATCACCCAAATATTTTGACTAAATGAATTAAACACATTGTCAATGAATATATACACATATTGATATGCTTAAGGAAAATAAGATTTTTCTTTTTCTGAATTACATTTTCATTTTCACAGAGTTGGCTTACAAAAATATCTAGTCTTCTGCATTCTCATTCTCTATAAAAGATAATAGAACTATGAGACTCCATGCCATGGCTCCATGGAAAACGCCTAAAGAGACTGGTGAAAGTTCAAGACAGAATGCAGAGGTTATCTCTGACACCTCGCCCAGAAGTATAGATGTAGTTAAAACATGGATGCATGTATTCAACACCCTGCAATACGAACTGGTAAACTTCTTGGATCATTCAAGTGACAACAAAAAGGAAGACTTATCTACCAAATACAATATTATTTCTCATTCAGAGATACACAAGGTAGCAACAAGGCCATGGATTTTACTCTACAATGATATGATTGGATGGGCACTGGATCATGTAGATATCCCAACTAGAACTGTATTCAATTCTTAGAAGGTAGTTGTTGGATCATTTCGGTCAAATCACATACAAGTGATGTACAGGCTATCCCCAACAACAAACTTCACTTATAATGCCAGCTTCTTAGATATTTCATCAAGAAGGTGTGTGATTAATTTGGAAAAATCCTTTCTGACTTGATCAAAGACCAGTATTCACACCCCAAAAAGTTCAGAGTTGATTCTCATGACACATACTAAATTTCATCGTTACAACCATAGTTCATGTATATATCCATGATAATGTGTATTCTCTATGGGAAATATAACAAAACCCATTTCTTTCTACCATGGGTACCCATGATACACACAATAGCAAAAGGGTTTTGTTTCGACTGGGCTAAAATATTGTCAGACAATCTGGCTAGTGATATGAAAGAATATCGGGCACACAAAAACAAAGGGAAATCAACTTCATTCTTCATGTTTTATTATATTATGGATGCCATCTATTTCATTATGCCTTTCCCATTGATCGTCTGGAGATGGAATCCAAATAGCACAAAACCAATTCACATCTATCATTTGAAGCTATGGGAAGACAACGCGAAATATTTCTTCTATGAAATCTATAACTAGGTAGAGGTGTTGATGCACACTATTATATTTGGTCACCCACCTCCTAGAATTTTAGATAAAATTTTGGCTAACCTAGGCAACGTGGCAGACTGGTACATCGAGGAGAACTTCTCCTATATCAAGGTTTTTGGTTGTTCAGTTTCCCCATGTTCTCTATCACAATTTTTACCAGACAGACTAGTGTGCCGCAAGTTCACACGACATACTGTACTCGGTGGGATTGTAAGGTCTCTGTCCCCACAAAGCCTTATAAAACACAAGTAAAAAAAAATAGAGAGTAACTAAATGTTTTCCTGTACAATTTAATCTTCAGCATTTAACCATAATTTATTCAGCAGAAATTAAATCAGGTAACCATCACATAACAAAACATATTCAACACCTTAATGATAACCACCTGTAATCCTGAAAATACATACCTCTGTCTGATGTTGTTTCTCCAACCTCTGTCTATCCTCGTTGCTGCTCTGCCCAAACTCTACCCAAAACTGAATCTTTCCTCCCTACCAACTAGGAACAGAGCCTATCCAGCTCCCTAGATCCAAGATTTCGTGAGGATTCCTAGCCCTCAATCCCAAAACTCCCAAAAACCTAGTGCACTTCTGTAACAGTCCACCCAAAATCCAAACCAAAAATATATTCCCAACAGAAAAATACAGTCCCTCCTCTCAAAATGCTCCCTTTCCCCAAAATTCAAAAAGTCCTTCTCCTGACTGCCTCTGCCCCCTCATATCCTCCTTCCATTCATCGCATCCTCCCTTCATTTAATGCCACCCACCTTATCCCTCCATTTATTACCTTATCCCCCCATTCAATACCTTATCCCTCCATTCAATACCCTATCCATCCATTCAACACCTTATCCTTCATACATCAAGTTTTCTAATAAATAAATAAAAAATATTAAGCTTTTAATTTGTTACCCAAACCTTTAATGAGTTAATTAATTAATCAACGGATATAAATAATCAATAATTAATTAATATTATTAATAAATAATCATTGTTTAACTAAAATACTTTAGGACATTTAATTATTTAATTAATTATACTAGATAAACCTTAAGCAATCATTTAACTAGGGTTGTTACATACACCCACCCTTCAGGAAACTTCGTCCTGAAGTTAAAGTATTTTATGATACAAGGGAAAAGAAACATGGTTCACACATTCATAACAAATAACTATCATTATTAGTAAGTAAGCCAAGAAACTCATTCATACTAGTGTACATGTGCAAGAAATGCATGTGTAGCTAGTACATACAAGTCTTGTTCATGTACTAATATCAATAACTATCATATCTATAGTAATTTCCATATGCATCCAATCCATCCAACAAGATTATTCATTTTATAAAAGAAAATAAACCAATCAAATGTNATTGTAGTTTAGTTACATAATTATGAATATTCATATATATATACATTTTCTTTTCAAAAGGAAAATAATAAGTTCTAACATAAGGAAAATCTCCATACACTCTCAACTATTTCTACTCTTTCTTCCTCCCTAACTTACTTCCATCTTCCATTCCTATCCTTCCTCTGCTAGACTATCTTGGAGCATCAACTATATTGACCTAACTCCAAATAGAACCTGTAAGAAGAACTGTCACTATCTTGACCAAGCTTCCCCAGCAGGCAACCGACAGTCATCATCACACATCTAGGGGAGCATGAGCTAACATTGTGCTCCCATGACTTTAGGTTTCGGAGGATACATGGTGGGAAATTCCTCAACCCCTCCTAATAGGACTAGGGTCCACACCCTACAATGGAATATACAGTGGCACCGTGTTGCTGGGAGTTTTTTCATCGTCTATTCAGTTTTGGGAAGTCTCGCCACCTGAAATCCTGCACTAGTCCACATATCATAGCAATGCATCCAAACCAATATAATTTCACATATAAATATTCATACCATATTATTTCTCGTCCAGTGGTCATGACATACACTTTCATCATCATTATCCCTTGGCTATTTCATAGCCCATAACCTATAGATTAGTCTATAACACAAACTCTTACATTTCTATGCATTATCATCAAGTAATTGCATACAATCATAATTTCAATTCGGTATCCACGTACCAACAACTTTAACATCAAAGTTTTCAAGTTAGAAATAGATCTCATAATATCCCATAATTCAATTAACGTTATCCATTCATAGAATTATCATTTTACATAATAGATTGCATCATATCCATCATCATTCAAATAGCATTTAAACCTTCCTAGGATTCTCATTCACACAATATATCGCATCATACCCATCATCATCAATAACAATTAGACATTCATATAATTTACATTCGCATAGTAGATCACATCGTATCCATCATCATCAATAACATTTAAACATTCATAAAATTTACATTCTCACAATATATCGCATCATTTCCATCATCATCCAAATACATTTAAACATTCATAAAGATTCATACATCTTAAAAGTTCAAGTGTATCATTTAATAGTTTCACTTGTGAATAGAAAATAAAGGTGTGTAGGCCTCAGGTAATCCTGGCTGTCTAGGTCAAAAGGTGGTGTTACATACACCCAACCTTCGAGAAACATATTCCCGAGGTGGTCAAAAAAGTGAGGGATAATCTCGTCATAGTGTCTCGGCATCTTCCCAAGTAGTAGATCCTAGAATATACTTGTCCCACTAGACCTTAACTTGGTCTACTAGATGGTTCCTAAGTTGTTGGACTCTGTGGTCCAATATGCATAACGGTTCTACCGTGAGAGTTCGCACGTCTGATACCTACAATTCCTTCCAATTTAGTTTATTTGATTCATCAACAACATAATGGCGTAAAACAGATACATGAAAAACATTATGAGTTTTATGCAGGTGGGGTGGCCGTATGAGATGATAGGAAACGGGTCCAATTTTCTCTTGGATTCTGAAAAGTCCTATAAATTGAGGTGAAAAATTTGTCCCCTTCCCGAATGATATGGTACTCTTATTAGGCTTGATACGAATGAAATCCTGGTCTCCCACTTTATAACTTCAGTCGGTCCTGTGTGCAACCGCATAACTTTTCTGCCTATCCTATGCTTCCTTTAGTCACTTCCTAATCTGAATCACCTGTTCCTCCATCTCTTGAATCAATTCTAGCCCAATTGTTACTCGGTCTTCTAATCTATCCCAACTCAACGACGTTCTACATGGCCTTCCATATAGAGCTTCGTAGGGTGGCATTCTGATGGAGCTATGAAAACTGTTATTGTAGGCAAACTCTACCAAAGGTAGGTACTTCTCCCAATGGGTTTGATTATCCATGACATACATCCTAAGAATGTATTCCATTACTTGATTTACTCTCTCAGTTTTTCCATCTGTTTTAGGATGATAAGTTGTGCTTAAGTTCAACTAATTCCCCAACGCTGACTGCAAACTTGTCCAAAACCTAGAAGTGAATCTGGAGTCCCT
>SNQJ01S0049360.1:79251-95003 GCA_010110895.2 Picea sitchensis | reverse complement strand
TATATATATATATTCCTTTACATAGGTTTGTTTATTTGAAACAAGTGTTAAGATTTATTTAACACTTCAATTAGTATATTATTACGTCTTTTACATTTTTAAGGTGCAATAGATCTGTGTTAAAAAAAAAATTGTGCTTAACTTGCAGGTTAAGTGGAGCTAGAGCTGGAGCTTGGCCCTCGGGCCCAAATTTATATTTACACTTATATATATATTTTCATATACAAATTATTTAGGGATTGTTTAGGATTCCAAGGAAAAGGGTTTCAATATAACCAATTAGGGGTTGTTTAAATTTATGGGTTAGTGTTGAACAGTTCTAATTCTAAATTTTCCTTCTTACAAGAGGGTAGGTGGGTAGGCCTTCGTCCAAGTTTTTAAACCAGGGCTCTGATACCATGTGTAAGGTCTCTATCCCCATAGAGCCTTATAAAACACAAGTAAAAAAAAAATAGAGAGTAACTAAATGTTATCTTGTACAATTTAATCTTCAACATTTAACCATAATTTATTTAGCAGAGATTAAATCAGGAAACCATCAAATAACATAGCATATTCAACACCTTAATGATAACCACCTGAAATCCTAAAAATAAATACCTCTGTCTAATGTTGTTTCTCCAGTCTCTATTTGTCCTTGTTGCTGCTCTGCCCAAACTCTACCCAAAACCAAATCTTTCCTCCCTGTCAGCTAGGAATAAAGCCTATCTCACTCCCTAGATCTAGGATTCCGTGAGGATTCCTGGCCCCCGAGCCCAAAACACCCAGCAACATGGTGCACCCCTGTAACAGTCCACCCAAACTCCAAACAAGAAAAATATTCCCAACAGAAAAATACAGTCCCTCCTCTCAAAATTCTCCCTTTCCCCAAAATTCAAAAAGTCCTTCTCCCGAATGCCTCTGGCCCCTCATATCCTCCTTCCATTCACCACCTCCTCCATTCATTTAATGCCACCCACCTTATCCCTCCATTTATTACCTTATCCCCCCATTCAATACCTTATCCCTCTATTCAATACCCTATCCATTCATTCAATGCCTTATCCTTCATACGTTAAGTTTTCTATTAAATAAATAAAAATTATTAAGATTTTAATTTGTTACCCAAACCTTTAATGTGTTAATTAATTAATTAATTAATTAATCAAAAGATATAAATAATTAATAATTAATTAATTAATTAATTAATATTATTAATAAATAATCATTGTTTAACTAAAATACATTAGGACAGTTAATTATTTAATTATTTATACTAGATAAACCTTAAGCAATCATTTAACTAGGGTTGTTACATGGATTAGCAAAGAACTCAAAGGAGTACAGAAAAAGGAATGGCCATATTTTCCCTTACACATTGGTGCATTTTATTTATTGGATTTCGGCCACTACAGAGTGGAGGTCGCGACCTTAGAAGAAATAAATATGGTAAACATTGAATTCAAGAAGAACAACCCATAGAAGGTCATGGTTAACCACATGGCCATTTGTGGCCTGAAAAGGAATGAACATGAGGATTCTTCTCAAGATGATATTTTTTAAGGAGAGAGATCTTATCTGGGGGTATTAGGCCAGGTTCGAGCTCTATCACCCAAAAGAATGACTTAATTTTATGACTTTCAGAGGCATCGAAGAAGTAACCTAACTAAAGTATTACAAGGGGAAGTGTCGACGTCTCCAGATACACAGCAAATGGAGACCCGAAGTTCATAAGACGTAAAATATAGCAAATAATAAACCCAAGAAAAATTAGAGAAAACTGAGGTCTCGACTCAGAAAGAAGATAACCTGAAGATAGATGTATCATGTAATCAGGCCAAAAATAAAGCAAAGACACTAACAAAGAAGGAAGAAGATAAGCCATTGTCTACACTAAATAAATCAACTACAACCACGACTAGAAAATAGTCATCCATAGAAATTGGTAGTCCCATTCAGTTTGTCACGCTGTTACATTTCACTAGAGGAAACCCTGATACAGAGGAAATATTCATAGAATATCTAACACCAATTCCTATAGAAGAGATACCTTCTACCGATTTCATTTTCAGCAAGAAAAGGAAAGTTATGGTGAAGAGAGAAATGAACCAAAGGGTGGGTACAAAGGTCAAAAGATACAGAGTACTAACTGATGGAGAAGCCTTAGAAGAGATGGAATTCATTGAAGAAGTCGCAAGTTCATTGGGGGATTATGCAACATCCAACCAGTTTTTGGTTGGAACCTTAAAAGAATAGCTGAAGAAAAAAGACCTGTTAATAAACCAATTACAAAACCAAATAAGAACTGTAGAAGATGTCAAAAGCAAGTTCAACAAGGGATTCGAGCAAATGAGAGCCAGTGATAGACAATAAATCCAATAGCTTAAATCCAACCTTGAGGAGATACACAAGACTTTCCAAGCGAGCCAAGAATAGGTCATCCAATAAGAGGAGTTGTTACAACAACTACAAGCAAAGTTAAGCTCTACCGAAAGAATGATTGTAGATATAATAGTGTTCCAAGATCATGCACTGGAAGTACAAAAGAAACTAGAAGAAGCACAACTAATCCTGCCCTCTAAGGTAGAAATCATTCAATATCATTCTCAAGTGATGGATCAAGCATTAACCAATATTGTTTTAAGAGAAAGAGAGGACATCGTTTCCCTAAATGCCTTTCAAGAAGCGGTTATATCACCAACAAAAGAAGGAAGATTTATGGCTTCTGGATTGTCCATTTCAGAGCAAACCATAGGCGATATTATATTAAATACTTGGGAGTCAAACATAACAAAAGGTAGGAAAATGGCTAAGGAAATGAAAGAATCTTGTGAAGAGGTTTTTTGTTCACTCAGCAAAGAATTACTAGGCCTTGATAAATAAGATAGCTCTGGAATATTGTGTCATATTGATATAGCCAAACATCAACTCAACATTAAGACAAGTATGGAAGAAGCCCAAGATGAAATACAACAGATAAAACAGGTTGATATTGCTCAAATAGATAGATGGATGGTGAAGCCTAATCTACAACCGCAGACTATTATTTTAGAGGATAGAAGAATAGAGGAGAGATTGCCTCAGCTGGAAAAGAAATTATACATTTTTTAGGGTAACAACTTAACAGAATTTTCCAGGCTGGTAGCTCAATTTGTGGGCAGATGCATCAAATGTACTGAGTAGGGAAAGGGTAGCACCTCTAGAAACAAATGAATACAATATGTGTACATTATCTATTTTGGAGCTAGAAGACAGAAAAGGAAAATGATTGTGCTAGCATAACGAGAAGATCAAGAAGGTTACTAATGAAGCGTTTCAAATTCTACATTTTGCAATTTTAAATATTCTAAAGATAGAGGAATTCCACCCATTTTAGGTTGAGAAATTTTGTATAAATGCATATTCAAAAGAATGAAAAAATGGTTTC
Organism: Picea sitchensis; assembly: GCA_010110895.2. Lineage (NCBI taxonomy): Eukaryota > Viridiplantae > Streptophyta > Pinopsida > Pinales > Pinaceae > Picea > Picea sitchensis. Next base: position 91,597 of record SNQJ01S0049360.1, on the reverse strand, counting down.
TTCTTGCCGGTTGTAATCGAGAATACTCTCCTCATTGAGAATTAATACAAGTGCAAACCAAAGATTCCACATTTAGTCCATTTGAGTTATGTGTTCCTCTGTCTTTCCACATTCTAGCATCTTTTTATATATTTCCTTTATGAATGCTTGATCGCAATTTAGTACAACATATAATGTGGTTATATTTCATTTAGTTATCTAATAAAAAACAATTTTTCCTCTGTATTTACTGTTAGTAGATACAATACTTGTGAGTTAATTAGATTGCTACATTTTATGCTTCATTTACGGTTACATTATCTATTTTCTTCTCTTATAACAGAGTAAGATTCTTTTGTATTTGATGCCTTGCTTTGTCTAACAGCTTTCTATTTTTCTCTCATTACATCCAATATTTTCAAATTTAACTCAGACATGAAAAACGGCCTCTGAGCTGTTATACTATTAATTCAATTTTAAGGAATTTTTCTCACATAACTGAGGTAGAAAAAGAAAACATTAAACTTTCCTTATCTCCTAATGCCTGACATTATACTTTGAGCCTTAAGTATAAACTCAGGAACAACATCTTTTTGGTGTCATTTTCAGGGATGGAGAAAGGAATTTATTTTTCCCTGGGAGAACGACATTGTAAGTTTCTCTATTTGATAGTGAACAAAGATTGAATACATTAAAAGGCTTATTTTTTATTTTTCACTTGGCGACTCCACAATTAATAAACTAGCATTCATTCAAAGGAATACCAGACAAAACCCTGATGATAAGAAGACCACGCCTATTTTCAACCTTGAAAATTTTTTAAAACCAAGGGGATACCTTAAGCAAAACACTACGTCCACAAGTAAAGTTTACCAACCTAAACCCACATAGTCTAATGCTAAGGTTCCACTTGAACCGTTAAAAGTTTCCACCCAAATCCTTTTTAGATAAATGTCCGCTGATAGAATTGAAGCCGAAATAATAAACCCCAGATAAAGGGTGAAACTGATTCAATTACCTCCTTTACCAAAAATGGTAAATATCCCATATCGATACCTTCTTCGATTGATATTCCATCAGTTCATGAAGTAAAGACTCCAATTTCCTAAAGTTTCGAGAATATACCCTACACTCTGATTCGACTCCCATTGGTTCCCCCGTTTACATATCTTGCAAGTCTGAAGAACCCAACCCTTGTCTCTTGTTTCCTCCCTTTTCAGTTTTTTTGTCTCCTGACGATCAATTCCCATAAACCCTTTTACTACATCCTAAAGTAACCAAAATTTCACTTCACGTCTTTGAAAACCCTCTCTACAATATCCAAGTTTCATCACCTAGATTATGAATGACTGTTGTCGGAGGAGGTGGTTCCGCCGGAGGTGGTGCCAAAGGTGGCAGAGGTAGAGGAGGACATGGTGTTGGAGGGGGAGGACAAGGTAGTCAAGGGCCACCCCCACCTCCTAGGATATTCACTAAAGTAGTTGCTATATATGCTCCTTTGGTCCTCCCAGATCCCCTCCATGACTTACCCGAAAACTATATGAAAAATCTGCCCAAGTTTATAGGAGAGGGAGAGATAACCACGAATGAAAATACAAATTTCTTTGATCAATTCACTGATATTGTTAGCCTCGAGAATGAGGATGTTTATTCTAGAATTCTAGTCCAAACTTTTGAAGGATAGGTAAGAAACTGGTTCCGAGGACTGCTGACAGGTTCAATAGGATCATATGTGCATTAGAATGTGACTTTCTCAGACAATGGAGAGAAAGAAAATATCACCTTTATTATTTAACCGAGTTTGGAGCTTTAAGAAAGAAAAATTCAAAAAAAAATCTTGAATTCACACAAATATTTAATAAATTATATAACAAGATCCCGGATGAGGTTCAACCTTCCCAACCCATAGCGAAATTAACTTTTGTCAAAGATTTCGATCTCGATTTTTCTCTACCGTTGAGAAAGAAGAGAGCTTCCGACCTCACTATAATGCAAGACGATGTTGTAGAGATTGATTCAAATATGAGAACATCGGGAAAGTTAAAAACTAAAGTCAAAATGAGAAATAAAGAGACTAGACAATTTAGAGAACAAGTAGGACCCTCTGGATCTGGGAGGTCCTCAAAAGATAAGATGAATGATATGGAAAAAATAATTAAAGAATTATCAAACAAAATTTTGAAGATGGAACTGGATCAATCTAAAGAAGATCAGTTCTCTAGAAAATATTGTAGGAAGAACCCCAACCCCCAAATACAAAAACTACCGATTAAAAATGAAGATCAAAAGATTTAGACTCCCTTTAAAAATGAAAATTTTATAGGAGGAGATGACATACAAGAATTTGAGGAGTTAGAGGAAGATATGAATAATCTTGGCAATGATTGCCAACAGCCTCATCTAACGAGACAAGATTATGAAAGGTATTTAAAAGTAGAATACTAATCTAATAATGATGATATCGTAAATATCATAGAAGATTTTGCTTATCAAGGAATCAACGATAATATAATGGTCGAGCTCCAACAGAAGCATAATTTGAGGCCTAGAAATAAAAATATGACAACTGTCCAAACGAAGAAAATCTTGTTGAGGGGGGAAGCGGATGAGGCAAATCCCAAAGCTACTAAAAGATAGACCATTAAAACAAAGGCTGCTGGCACATAGTCTTCCAAGACAAAAAAAAAACAGAAGAACCAACTATTAATACAAGAACAGTGGAAATTCCCGTGGCTAAAACATAGACTATCAAGGTAAAAGCAACTGACTCACAGACTATCCAAGCAAAAACAACTAAAATGAAAACAACACATACCAATAAATCAGAAAGAGGGGAGATAGAGATCCAAAACAGAGAAGCCGATAGGATAGTAGGAAGTTTCAATCTAGAAAATGAGATTAATAATATCAAGATCTTGGTACCTTTGGTTGAACTGGCAAAGAACCCTAAATACAGAAAACAAATTTCCAAAATGATAAATTTTTTGGATATTGAAAGTCAGGCCGACGTTATAAATTTAGACGATAATAAATAGAATATAATTTTTGGTCTGCATTTTGAAGGTGCTAGAGATACTATCACCCCTTTCTACATCACGCTAACTGTGCATGATCATCTGCTCCATAATTGCATGTTGGATTCTGGAGCCTCCCACAATGTGATGCCAAAAGATATTATGGATAGGCTTGGTCTCGAAATCACCAAACCATACAGAGATCTATATTCTTTTGATTCGAGAAAGGTTAAATGTATGGGTTTGATTAAAGATTTAGTGGTTAACCTTGTGTAGATTCCGATAAAAAGTGTTCTAATGGATGTGGTTGTTGTTGATATCCCTCCAAAGTATGGCATGTTGTTATCCAGGTATTGGGGTACCAAGATTAGAGGATCCCTTCAACTCGACATGAAATACACTACAATTCCAATCTTTGGCAGACAATTCACCGACCTATTTAGAGAAACAAGGCTGACATATACAGTAAGTGATCCACATAACCTGAATAATTACCCTATTTATGTTGCAGATCAGGATTTAGGAAATTGTGTTTTATCGATTGATGATGATATAGACGAATGTATAGAAAAAAATTGTATAGAAAAAAAAAAAATAGAAAAAACAAATAAATATGTATATAATACTGGAGTTTTGAAAATGTATTTTGATGGTGCTTCGTTTTGTGAAGGGGCAGGAGCTGGATTTCTTTTCGTGGCACCTGGAGATGAGTTTATTACCCCTTTCTCTTACAGGTTACAATGGGACATCGATTACACCAATAATGTATGCAAATACAAAGCCCATGTCTTAGGATTAGAGCCTACCAGGAAGTTGAATATTAAAAACTTGGAAGTCTATGGTGATGTGGAATTAATTGTGAAATAGATAAATTGATAGTACTAGGCCAAACCCCCGAGGTTGAGGTCTTACAGAAATAGTTCCTGGGATCTGATTGAAATTCTTTTCTCATTATTGAATGTTCACTACATCTCCAGAACAAAAAATCAATGGGTAGATTCATTAGCAAAAGAAACCTCAATGTTTGTACCTTCTACTGTTTTCAAATTGAAGTATCACATAGAAATGAGGCACAAACCCTCAATACCAAACAATATAAAACATTGACAGGTCTTCGAAGATGATGAACAAATCAGACAATTCCTAGAAATGGTGGACGACTTTGTTGAAATGCATATTGACCAAGAAAATCAGAAGGACCCTGCTTGGATCATGCAGGAAGGGGAAGAACCTCAGAAGTTCTGAGATAAGATCTCTAATCATCACATGTTAGTGATAAAAAATAATCAGATACCTAAGGGTCTAATTCCATTGGAGAGATTATTTAATCATGATGACATTCCATTAAAGTCTACCTTACCACCTCAGCCTAAAGAGGTTGAAGATTGTGATATAGGCACCAAGGAGACTCCTAAGATGGTAAAAATATCTAAATATCTCCCTCCATAAATGAAAAGAAAATACGCATAGTTACTCAAGTAGTATAAGGATGTTTTCTCCTAGTCTTATGATGAATTAAGAACTTATGATACCACCGTAATCGAACACAAGATTACTCTAAAGCAGTCTGTTAAACCATTCAGGAAAAATCTCAGACAGATAAATCCAATACTATTGCCTGTGATAGAAAAGGAAGAAAAGAAACTTTTGGATGCTAAAATCATCGTACCACTCAGGTATTCCGAGTCGGTAGCCAACCTGGTTCTGGTCAGAAAGAAAAGTGGTGAAATCAGACTGTGTGTAGATTTCAGGAATTTAAACAAATCATCCCTCAAAGATAATTATCCATTACCTAAAATGGACCATGTATTGGAAAAGGTGGTTGGTGCAAAAATAATGTCCATGATTGATGGCTTTTCAGACTATAATAAAATTGCAGTCCATGAGGATGATAAAAAAAAACTGCGTTCACCACCCCATGGGGTACCTTTATGTATGACAAAATGACATTTGGTTTGATGAACGTGGGTCATAATTTCCAACGAGCTATGGAAATTGCCTTTGTTGGTGAAAAAGATAATTTCGTTGTCATTTATCTTGACGATTTAACTATATTTTCTAAATCTAATGCATAACACTTGGTACACCTCAAACAAACATTTGAGAAATGTCGCAAATTCAGTTTGTCTTTAAATACCAAGAAATATCACTTTACAATGCATGAAGGTAAACTCTTGGGCCACATAGTATCTTGATATGGAATTAAAATTGACCCAAAAAGGGTTGAAGCTATAGATACTATCAATATTCGTAGAAATAGAAAAGAGATTCAGTCATTTTTAGGAAAAAATATTTTTTTAAGAAGATTTATACCAAACTTCGCTGAAATCATGAAATTGATTATAGATATGATTAATAAGGACAACGAGGTTAAATGGATGATCGAAGATAAAGAGTCATTTGAGCACATCAAGAAGGTCATAGGTGAAGCACCAGTTCTAGTAAGCCCATACTATCTGAAAGAATTCTTAATTTTCTCATTCGCATTCGAACACACAATTGTTGCAGTACTCCTACAGAAGAACAAAGAAGGGTTTGAACAACCAATAACATTCTTCAATAAAATCCTTAGATACATAGAGTTGAGATATGATATAATGGAAAAATAGGCTTATGTAATGGTTAAGGCCCTAAAGGATTTCAGGACCTATGTACTACATTCTAAAATAATTGCATATGTACCCACCAATTTCGTTAAAGATATATTGGTTCAACCCAATAGCAAAAAAAGGAGGGGTTGATGGCTTGCTAAAATTCCAGAATTTGATTTGGAGGTGAAACCAACAAATCTCATCAAAGGACAAGGTTTGGCTAAACTACTAGCCGAAACTAATTTCATAGCGCTTGGAATAAACAACCTACAAGAGTGCGAAGGGTTTCTGGGCATGGACGAAATTGAAGATCAGATACCCACGACTCAAATTGAGGAGAATTTATTTTCTTCACAATGGTATAAAGATATAGTCTATTACCTTCTAACTCTACAGTTCCCAGGCGATATGACTCCTTCTAAAGCTAGAATGTTGAATTTGCATGTAGTAAAGTATTGTATCATGGATAGCCAATTATATTGGAAGGATCCTCTAGGAGGTTTGCTGAGTTGTTTGGTAGAGTTTGAAATAGAGAGAGTTATAAATGAATTTCACGAAGGAGTGTGTGAAGGACATCACACATGGAGAGAAAATACCTATAAAATACTGAGAGCGGGATATTATTAGCCTAAATTATTCATTGATGTGAATGCTAAAGTTAGAGCCTGTAATCCATGCCAACTATTTTTAGGCAAGTAGAAGCTTCCCGCATTACCTTTGGTCCCAGTTAAAACAGAAGCCCCGTTCCAACAATGGGGGTTGGATTTTATCGGTGAAATCAATCCACACTCAAGCGCGCAACACAAATGGATCCTAACAACTACCGATTATTTCACCAAATGGGTAGAATCCAGACCGACCAGAAATGCTACAGATTCAGTGGTGATAAATTTCTTGGAGGAAAACATTTTATCTAGATTTGGTTATCCTCAGAAAATAGTTACAGATAATGCCAAGGTGTTTAAATCTATGACGATGGTCAGTTTTTGCCAAAAGTACAATATTGTACTGGGACATTCCACAACGTACTATCCTCAAGAAAATGAATTAGTTGAATCATCAAATAAAGGTTTGATCACCATAATCAAGAAAGTGTTGAATGAAAATAAGAAAGCCTGACATGTGCATTTGAAATATGCTTTGTGGGTGAATCGGATAGGCACCAAGAAATCGATCGGGACATCTCCTTTTCAAATGGTGTACATGACTGACGTGGTACTACCCATGAACCTGGATCTGCCTGTAGTGAAACTATGGAAAGACGAAAAGGAAGAGCCAAATCACATCACCAGAAGAATAAATCAACTGATTGAAGTCCAACAAAATAGGGGTGGAGTGGATGAAAAACTTCAGAAGTACTAGGATAACATGAAATCCCTATTTGAACAAAAAGCTAAAGACATTGAATTCCTCCTTGGATACCTAGTTTTAAGATGGGATGCTAGGAAGTAAGATTCAAGAAAGCACGACAAATTCGACCATACCTAGTGCGGGCCTTTCGAAATCATAGCTTCTGAAGGGAAGAATTCATTTTTGTTAGAAAATCTAGATGGTAAAATCATTAACACCCCTATCAACGGGCATTACCTTAAGCATTTTATGAAATTATCGGTTTACAAACCCTCACTGTACATCTCGATTTTTTGTCTTTTCTTTTGATTCATAGTTTTCCACTTTTTCGGTAAGTTTTTACTTTCACTATAAATAAAACCAGGTTAGTTGATTTCATAAAAACAAAAAATAAAAAAAATAAGAAACACACAGAGTTTTGGTTTGTGTAATTTCCTGACATTTTTCATATTATTGTCGTGCAGGATACTTACTGATAGCCGAGAGACAAGAGACTGCATGAACCGACCTTCACGTATCAGAATATTGGCTTTCTCTTGAAACATGTGACAAAAAAATAGTTTACTTGGTTAAAAATATAAGAGTAAATATAAGGTATGAGTTTCTGCCCTGTTTAAATTTTCAAAGAAGTATCACTTAGTATGACAGAAGTCTCATATGTACAAATATTTTCACCTAATCTATAACCAGAGAAATAAAAATTATGTTTTAATTGTCAAGAGTTTTCTCTGGATAAAATAAAAAATGAATAAAACTTGAAATAAAAAACATGAGAAATAAGGAAGACCTAAAATAAATAATTTCAAGAATGAGGTATAAAGTCTACATAGGAGTGACTGTACTTACAACAGAACATCTGAATCCTCATTTTGTTCTCCCACTCATTTTCAAAGTTCTATTTTCATGTGATTCTTGATATCATCCCATGGTCTTCACAGAGGAAAAAGGGTCTCACATTAACTTTGAAAACTCATAAACGAATTTTTAAAACAAGAATAGGTAAAAATTCTTATAATTCCTCTAACTTTAACTGAACAAAAAGTATGTCTAGGATAATGCTTACTATATTATACCTTCTAACATGTTTAAATTGATTAGTTTCTCTCAAGGAAAGTCCCTAGAAAATAAAAAATCCCCATGAGAATTTCCCTGTAAGCGAAGGTCTTTTGAAGGTCAAAGGAGGATTAGTCCAGAGTAGTCAAAGTGAGTTAACAAACCTCTGTTTCTAAATTATAAGCAGATACCATCCTTGGTCTATTGTATACAAATTGATTTCCCCCACTTCATGTTTTAAAAATATAAAACATATGGTGAAAGGAAATTCATAAAATGATTTCCCCCATCTAGTCCAAAGAAGAGATTATGAAAGGAAATTCATTAAATGATTTCCCTCATCTCAGTAATTAAATGCAAAATTACTAATTGAAGTGGTGAAATGAAATTCAATGTGGGAAATTAGATAACTTCACTGAGGTATTAAACAGACTCGGTGGTAGTGAATCAATGTCTAAAATATCTACAAGGTTGTTATACATGAATTATAATGTACTCTGGTAACTAGTTCTTTTTTCGACTAGATCTACATTCCAACCTAACACAAGACTCCCTAACTAAAAACATTGAAATTATTTTACCTTGATGCAAACAAAATCAAACAGATCCTGCTAGAATGATTAATTTTGTTTTGATTATCTTAAGCAAATCTGAAGACAATTTTAAGAAAGGGAATCTATTGATAAGCCTAAACTCGAGATCAATGAATGATTAAGTTTTGAAAGCTTTCAGAGATAAGGATGAAATCTTAAGTCCTTTTGTGTGCTCTATTTCAGAATGTGTTTCACAAAAATGCAATAATGACTCCATTTACCCAATAAAGGCACTTGGTCTACTATTCTTCTCTTCCCGCAGAGATACGAGATCCCTAGATGGAGCCTATGTTGAAACATATATTTTTTCTAAGATTTAGACTTAAATAAGTTTATTTTTTTGTTTAAATAAAGACAACGTGTACATGGATATCACCATTGATGAGGTATTCTGTTTAATACAACGATTCTAGGTTCTTAAAATTTATGGAGCCACCCAATAGTTAAAAGGCCAAATCACTAAAGACATTCTTCAAAATGTCGGGTTTCGGGGTTTCGCAAACCTAATAGTCCAACATGTAAATAATCTCAATGCCCTGACATGCAAAATCGTGAAGCTATGATAAGTTTTAAGCCATGTTAATTAAATAATTAAAAGAGATTAATACTAATTAATCACATCGCGACTTCATGATTCGGGGATCATCCCTCGAGCAACCACCAAAGTCCCGATATACGAAATTGTGAAACTAGCTTAAATTAAACCGGGTTAGTTAAACGATTAATAATGATTAATGAGAATTAAATCTTATTGCAACTTCATGTTTCAGGAATCCTGTCTTGAACGACAACTTGAAATCCCAATACCCGAAGTTGTGAAATCCTTAATTGATCACGATTAATTAAAAGGTTAAACTTGATTAAGATTAATTGATCAAATCGTGATTTCTTGATTCGGGGATCATAGATTGAACTGAAATCAGATCACCCGGGACTCCAAACCCCAAAATGGATTAAGGATAAAAATGATTAATTAACATGATAAAATTGATTTTATTAACACTTTAAGAAAAGTTTGCGTTGATTTGAAATACGAGTAAATTCAAATGTTCTCTATGTTTTTCCTAGATCACAAAATATTGACCATTAATGACATTAATAACTGATTTAGGGAAATGATTTCAAATAAGAGCCTTCTTTATTGCCAAAATCTTTTGATTAAAGGAATTAAACACATTTTCAGTGAAGATATACCCCGATTGATACGCTTAAGGCATAGAAGATTTTTCATTTTCTGAATTACATTCTCGTTTTCACAGAGATGGCTTAGCGAAATAATCATTTTTCTGCATTCTCGTTCTCTGTAACAGATAGTAGAATTCTGAGACTCGATACCATGGCTCCATGGAAAATTCTTAAAGGGACTGGTGAACGTTCAAGCTAGAATGTAGAGGTTATCTATGACACCTCGCCCAGAAGTATACATATACTTAAAACCTGGACGCATCTATTCAACACCCTGCAATTTGAATTGGTAAACTTCCCGGATGAATCAAGCGACAACGAAAAGGAAGACTTGTCTACCAAATACAATATTATTGCTCAGTCATAGATGCACAAAGTATCAACAAGGTTGTGGCTTTTACCCTACAATGATATGATTGGATGGGCACTGGATCATGTAGATATCACAACTAGAACTATATTCAATTCTCAGAAGGTATCTATTGGATCATTTCGGCCAGAGCACATACATGTGATGTACAAGCTTTCCCCAACACCAAACTTCACTTATAATTCCATTTTCTTAGAAGATTTCAGCAAGAAGGAGTCTGATAAATTTGGAAAAAGACTTTCTAACTTGATCAAAGACTGGTATTCATGCCCCGAAAAGTTCAGATCCAATTCTCACGCCACATACTCAATTTCATCGTTACAACTGCAATTCATGTATATATCCATGATGATGTGTAGGCTCTATGGGAAAGACAACACAACCCATTTCTTTATTCCATGGGTACCCATGATACACACGATGTTAAGCCCTAATATTGGCTCATTACCCCTTAATTGGGGCATATTATATTAGTAATTTTATTTTATTTATGTTGGCTTTAGGCCATTGGTTTTAATTATACCTCCTAGTCTCCTATATATACCAAGGAAACATTTTCATTTTGAATCATCTTGTACTGGAACATTTAAGTGGGGTAAAAGGAGGTTTCCCCCTTGAAGAGGATTATTATCTGAAATTATCTTTTTTTCAAGGCATTGAGTACTTTTTCTGATGTTTTTCTATCCTATATTGATATTTGGTTCATAACACATGGTATCAGAGTTCAAGGTCTTGGGGTTTCGCTGCTACATCTGAGACACCTTGGAATTTTTGCTATAGTTTTTTTTCTACAATGTTTCAGAAGAAATGGCTTGGAGGATATTTATTAGATGGATCAAGGTATGTTGCATTCAAATTTCAACTCCTAAGGAATTATACTTTCGTAGATACAACCTGTACAAGATAGGGTTATGGAATCATCCTAAACTGATTCATTGAGGAATTTTCACTATTAAGCACTTTTTGTAACGTTGCATACCCTAATATCTAGAGGATATTCACAGAAATTAGTAAGGTATATGTGGTAAAAATTTCATCTTCTGGGTCATCTTAAATTTGTCGATACACCCTGTGTAGGATAGGGTATCTGACTAGTCCTATTGACTAGTCTCAAGAAGGTGCTCCAGGTAAAACAATCATAACTTCTTCATAGAGTATCCACATTGAGCAGGACTGGTTTCATTGGATCGTGGACAATCTGTAGTATTTCGGGTACACGTTTCAGAATTTATATCAATTATTTTGTGCGGGGCATGCTATAAAAGTGAGATCTCCTGGAAAGGCCAAAAATTGGCAAGTTCTAGGAAATTTATCGTAAATTCCACTTGGCACTTCCAATTTTGATCAGACCTATGGAATTGCAGAGAAGTAATATCAGAGAACTACATAAAATAAAGTTGCATACCCAGAAGGGTCGAAACTTGGGAGATACAATAGAGGAAATATTGTCTAGCAGAATCACCTCAAAATCAAGGTTCAAAAGTGATACTTGGCCAACATGCCACCCATAAAGGGAACTTATACACCAAATAAGCCTCCATACAATCCTAATTGGACTCTTGATGAAGTTGAAGAAATGCGTAGGGACATAAATGATTTACAAAAGAAGATAGTAACAAAAGATGAACTAAAAGAGATGGAAGCTAAGTTGGAGGTGAATATGGATGGTTTAAAAGAAGAGATCATGAAAGTATTGAAAATTTTCGTAACATAGAAGTCACCTAAAAGTGAAAATGCATCCCATGAAATTCATGATGAGGACACAAGGAAGGTGAATCAAGAATGGAGAAAATCCAACTTTGGGATGAAGACAAACCACGTTCCTAAGATTTATATGAGGAAGTTTGATGGCAAGGACCCAATCACATGGATACTTCAGATGGAGCAATTGTTTGATCTACATAATGTGCCACATACACAAAAGGTACGAATTGCTTCTTTATATTCAGAACCTAATCAATTTGTATGGTATCAATGGCTTTGTTCTTGCAAATCACTCGTCACTTGGACAATTTTCATGGAAGAAATGATAGCACACTATAAGGATACAAGGAGAAATATCTTTTTTAGCCAATTGATAAATCTCAAGCAACATGGTTCAGTTACTGAGCACATTGAGAACTTCCAAAGATTGAATATAAAGGTGACTGATATTCTAGATGAGCACTTGATTGATGTATTCATAGGAACTTTAAAGGATACCATTCAACA
>SNQJ01S0049360.1:44376-71726 GCA_010110895.2 Picea sitchensis | reverse complement strand
GTCTCCTATATATACCAAGGAGACATTTTCATTTTGAATCATCTTCTACTTGAACATTTAAGTGGGGTAAAAGGAGGTTTCCCCGTCGAAGAGGATTGCTATATGAAATTATCTCTTTTTCAAGGCGTTGAGTACTTTTTCTGAGGTTTTTCTATGATATATTAATATTTGGTTCTTGACACATGGTAGCGGAAGGGTTTTCTTTCGACTAGGACAAAATATTGTCAGAAAATCTGGCTAGTGAAATTACAGAATACCGGGCACACAAAAACAAAGGGAAATCAACTTCATTCTTAATGTTCACTTATATTATGGATGCCATTTGTTTCATGATGTCTTTCCCATCGATGGGCTGGATCTAGACTCCAAATAACACATAACCAATTCACATCTATCATTCGAAGCTCTAGGAATATAAGGTGAAAGATTTCTTCTATGAAATCTGTAACTGGGTAGTGGTGTCGATGGACACTACTATATTTGGTCCCCACCTCCTAGAATTTTAGATAAACTTATGTCTAACCTAGGCAGCGTAGCAGACTGGTACATCGAGGAACACATCTTCTATATCAGGGTTTTTGGTTGTTTAGTTCCCTCATATGCTCTACCGCAATTTTTACCAGATAGACTAGTGTGTCGCAAGGTCGCACAACAAATTGTACTCAATGGGATTAGCAAAGAACTCATAGGAGTACATAAAAAGGTATGGCCATCTTTTCCCTTACACATCGGTGCATTTTATTTATTGGATTTCGGCCACTCTAGAGTGTAGGCCGCAACCTTAGAAGAAATGAAGATGGTAAACATTGAATTCAAGAAGCACAACCTGCATAAGATCATGGGTAACCACATGGCCAGTTGCAGCCTGAAAAGGTACGAACATGAAGATTCTCCTCAAAATGAGATTTTATGAGGAGCGAGATATTATCCATAGGTCTTAGGTTGGTTTTGAGCTCTGTCACCTGAAAGAATGATTGAATTTTATGACTTTCATAGGCAACGAAGAAGTAGCCTCCCTAAAGTGTTACAAGGGGAAGTCCCAACATCTCTAGATACACAACAAAAGTTGGCCCGAAGTTCATAAGTCGTAAACTCTAGAAAACAAGAAACCTAGGAACAATTAGAGAAAACTGAGGTCTCAACTTAGAAAAAAGATACCCTGGAGATGGATGTATTAAGTAATCAGATAAAAAATAAAGCAGAGACACTAACAAAGAAGGGATAATATAAGCCATTGTCTACACCAGATAAATCAACTACAACCGTGACTAGAAAATAGTCACCCACAGAAATCGACAACCCCATTCAGTTTGTCATGCCATTATAGTTGACTAGGGGAAACCCCGATACAAAGGAAGTATTGATAGAATATCTAACACCAATTCCTATAGAAGAGATACCTTCTACCAATTTCTTTTTCAGTAGGAAAAGGAAAGTTGTGGTGAAGAGAGAAACACACCGAAGGGCGGGTGCAACAGTCAAAAGGTACAGAGTAATAATTTATGGAGAAGACTTAAAAGAGGTGGAATTCGTTGAAGAAGTAGCAGGTTCATTGGGGGCTTATGCAACAACCAACTAGTTTTTGGTTGGAACCTTAAAAGAATGATTGAAGAAAAATTACTTGCTAATAAACCAATTACAAAACCAAATAATAATTGTAAAAGAATACATCAAAATCAAGGTCAACAAGGGCTTCGAGCATATGAGAGACATCGATAGAAAATAAATCCAATAGCTTAAATCCAACCTTGAGGAGATACACAAGACTGCCCAAGCAAGCCAAGAATAGGTCATCCAACAAGAGGAGTTGGTACGGAAACTACAAGAAAAATTAAGCTCTACCGAAAGCATGATTGTAGATATAACAGTGTTCCAAGCTCAGGCACTGGAAGTAAGAAAGAAACTAGAAGAAATACAACTAATCCTTCTTTCTAAGGTAGAAATCGTTCAATATCATTCTTTGGTGATGGATCAAGAATTAAGTAATATTGTTTTAAGATAAAGAGAGGTTATCGTTGTCGGTACTACCTTCCAAGAAGCAGTTATATCATAAGGAAAAGAAGGAAGAGATGTGGCTTCTAGATTTTCCATTTCGGAGAAAACCAGAGGCGATATTATACTAAAGAATTGGGAGTCAAACATAGCCGAAGGTAGGAAAATGGCTAAGGAAATGAAAGAAGCTTGTGAAAAGGTTTTTTGTTCACTCAACAAAGAATTACTAGGCCTTGATAAATAATATAGCTCTGGAATACTGGGTCAGATTGATATAGCCAGACATCATCTCGACATTAAAACTAGTATGGAAGAATCCCAAGCTGAAATAGCACAGATAAAACAGGTTGTTATTGCTGAAATAGATAGATGGTTGGTGAAGCCTAATCTACAACTGTAGTCTATTATTTCAAGGGATAGAAGAATATAGGAGAGATTGCCTAAGTTGGAAAATAAATTATACATTTTTTAGGCTAAAAACTTAACAGAATCTTCCAGGTTGGTAGCCCAATTTGTGGGCAGATGCATCAAATGTATTGAGTAGGTAAAGGGTAGCACCTATGGAAAAAAATGAATACTATATATGTACATTATGTATTTCACCGCTAGAAGACAGAAAAGGAAAATTCCTGTGCCAACATAACGAGAAGATCAAGAAGGTTGCTAATGAAGCGTTTCAGATTCTACATTTTGTAATTTTAATTATTCTAAAGATCGAGGAATTCCAACTGTTTTAGGTTGAGAACTTTTGTATAAATGCATATTCGAAAGAATGAACAAACATATTCTTCTTGCCAGTTGTAATTGAGAAAACTCTCCTCATTGAGAATTAATACTAGTGCAGACCATACATTCCACATTTTGTCCATTTGAGTTATGTGTTCTTCTGGCTTTCCACATTCTAGCATATTTTTATATATTTCCTTTATGAATGCCTTGTTGCAATTTAGTAAAACATCTACTGTGGTTATATTTCATTTATTTATCTAATAAAAAATCATTTTTCCTTTGTATTTATTGTTAGTAGATACAAGACCTGTGAGTTAATTAGATTGCTACATTTTATGCTTCATTTAAGGTTACATTATCTATTTTCTTCTCCTGTAATAGAGTAAGATTCTTCTATATTTGATATATTTCTTTGTCTAACATCTTTATTTGTATCTCTCATTACATCTAATATTTTCAAATTTAACTCAGACACGAAAAATGGCCTTTGATTTGTTATACTATTTATTCAATTTTAAGGAATTTTTCTCACATAACTGAGGTAGAAAAAGAAAACATTAAAATTTCCTTATTTCCTAATGCCTGAAATTATACTTTGAGCCTTAAGTATAAACTCAGGAACAACACACAACATATTGGTACATTAATTCTTCCTTGGATTGATAAACTGCCCCAGGGGCCTTTCTATATACATGCTTCCTACTGCTGAAAACCTTTAATCTACTCTCACTTTGTGGCGTGTTTTCTATACCCGCTTCTTCATTCTTGGTTTCACTTTCCACCATCTCCATGTTCATTTTTCCTTTAGGTTCTTCTTCCTCCAGATCCACTACCTAGGAATATGGTGTGGTTTTCACTTTCTTGGGAATATTTTGCTGACTACTGGCACCCAGTGCCTCTAAGCTACTTCTCTAGTTATAAATGCTTTCCTTTGGGGCTTTAATAATCAAGTTTGGAGAATATTTTAGTGTCGGGTTCTGCTAAGTGGTTGGTTCTATTTGTTTTATCTGATCGTCCTGTGAAGTGACCTCCATATCTGTACATGTTTCCAAGTTAGCCAGTTTATCAAATCCTTCAACATGCTCATGCTCGTATGGGCCCAATTTTCTCATCATCCTTCTCTTTGATATGATCTAGTGTCGGTCATATTTCCTTCCTTGTAATTGTGTAAACTTAAATTCATTTAATTTGGCTTGGATCTGAGGTAAACAAGATTTTTTCTTTACCACAAAAGGTCTTACTATGAAAGGAAATTTTAAGTTAGAAGCCTTGTCTACCTTTATAAAATGCTTTGTCTCTGAAATGATCCTTTGTCTGATTAATTCTAAAGAAAACATTCTGGGAGTCAAAAAGACTAGTAACAGATAAGGTCCTTATTGATATAAATACACCCATATCACAGTAGATTGTATGAACATAATCCAATCCTCTATTCTTCTCTCTGGATTTGGTTGTAAAACAATTTTCATCTCTTCCAGAACGCTTGACAAGTCTGAGCCGAAGATAAGATTGTACACCCTGGACATGATCTTATTAATGAAAATAAGCATGGTGATCCTTTTACATTCAACTGATATGAAAGCAGTTTCAGGGAATTTTGTCTTGTTCGATTCCAGGAACATCCTCAACAGGTGCGTATAGTATCTGAAATTTCTCAATGAATTGAAACTCATGAGCTGTTGATGCATATTTTTAGCTATGAATTTGTCAAAACTTATACAAACAGATTGACTAGACTCTAACATAAAAAAGTTCAGTAGGAAACCCAACATGACTTCTAATACGAATTTGTCATTATCGAAACCTAAAATTTGAATAAGAAGAGAACAAGCCTACTGGACTTCGATGACCATGACACTCGCACTGGAAGGCAACGACAGACTCTCAGAGTGGTGTTCAGGTTTTACAATGGTTTGAAAAAATAGGTTTTTAACTTTAGCCGGACATTATCGGTAAACTATAATCATTTTGTATTCCTTGAAGGGCTCTGACACTGTGAGAGATGAATCTATTATCATGAGGGTGTGTCGAAGGGATGGAATATCTATTTCACATAAGACTTCTGACCCTAACTTATTCAAAATGACCTTTTCTTTGTGTGAATATTGTTCGACACACTAGCCAACAAACTCGGGGAAAGGAAAGACTACCTCTACGACATAAGGGGTAATGGAGGCTTGAGCTGCTTCAAGGAAGGGTATTCACTTTCCAATATTTTCTAACAAATTTGATCTGGACACAGAAATGGGCGAGACTGTTATCTCTATGTCAAAAACATCAAAGTCCCTGTCAATTAGGGCTTCTTCTCTAGAGGTGATGTCTTGTTCATTCACGGATAAAATGTTAGGATTAGCGACCATGTTGAAAAATACCTATTAAGTGGGGAAGAAAACACAAATATAATCCAACTTTGATCTTGAGTTCCAAATGGATGGTTTGCAACAAATTTTGAAGTTTTGAACATTTCAAGGTATCATAAAATAATGCTGGGGACCCTCCTTTTATAGGTGCCTATTGACATCGGGCATTGGAGAAAGAGGTTTTAGGTGGACCACTTTTCCCCACAATGAACCTCTAGAGGTTCCACGCATCCATGAACCAACCCCTGGTATTTTTCCCCAACCCACTTCCAAATGATTAATCCTTGCGCTACTTCAATCGTTGATATGAGTTTCAGTTGTTGATCTAGATCTCTCTAAGATATACGGTCAATCGTTCCCCAACAAATTTCGATATCGGGGATTGGAGAAAGAGGTTTTAGGTAGACCTCTTTTCACCCAGATGTATCTCTATCAGCACCACACATCCATGAACAAAACCATGGTAGTTTTCCCCATCCCGCCTTCAAATAATTATCTTCCACGTGGTTTCATTCCCCTACATGTGCCTTAGTCGTTGATCTGGGATGCCTCAAGATTGACGATCTACCGAGTCCTACCTTTTGTGCCTCCGCTATCTTTTTTCACATGCCTCCAAATAAGACCTTATCCTCCAAACTATCACACTTCCATAGTGATGTGGCTTTCCTCTAAATCTCCGAAACTTGGATCCTGATCTGAAAAATGTTATGATGATAACACATTGATCCTTGATTCTTCTTGTGCACAACAAGTCCAAAGTTCTTCAAATGTTGGATACTCCTTTCTTGTGTTCATGCTTGTGGAAAATGCATCCCATGTCTTGGGAAGACCATTAAGTACTATATTTACCAGTTCCTTCTCTAAAATGATTTCTTCAATAGCTTGTAGTTGATCTCTTAACTGAGAGATTCTCACAAATTATGATGTTATGTTGTCATCATCATTCATTTTCATGTCATGGAGTTCATTCTTAGAATCATTACTTGTCTAATGTTTCTGATTGAGAAGAGGTTAGTTAGGGCATCGTACATCTTCCTAGATGACTCAAGATGGGATATGTAGGGTATCAAGTGGTCTTTTATAGATTCCACTATGATACTCATGGAATTGATGTCATTGTCTTTAAACTTTTCCATAACTGCAATGTTCTCGGGTTCCTTCTCTTTTCCTTCTTCAAACTTTGGTTCCACGATATTTCCTTTCATGATATCTAATAGTTTATTATTTGAAAGGATGAGATAAATCCTTGTCTTCCATGCCCTGAAGTTAGAATCCCCTTCTAATGTGTTTTCTGACTTCATAGAGAAAGTCATAATTGCTTTTACTTGGTCAACTGTTGATTTTGACCAAAAACTCAAACTTGACGTCTTAGTTTGCTAAGAGTACCAGGAGATGTGCTAGGATAGGGTGCACTAGAATATCCATAAATTAGGTCAATCTCTTCAGTTAAGGTGCCTCGACAAAAGGGTTAGGTTTTTGTGTTGTAACAAAAACTAGCTACAACTGTAACTGATAAAATCCTCCCAAACTATCTTCCAGTGGTTATACTATTTGAATATAGTGTGGGACCATAACCTATTATAAAGTAATATATGTGCTCATTTAACCATAGACAATATAACAATATTGTCACCCAACCATAGGCCGAAGTTATCCCCAAGCACCTTAACCTTGAAAAAGAATGATTTTGGAAGAAAACCAATAGCCAACCAAGGCTAATGCATCAAGAAAATATAACCAAGACTAGTAAGAAAGTCCAACCATAACCAATATAAAGTACGAGACTAAAACAAGAATACAGATTGCGGCAACCGTCGACTACAACTTCTCCCCGGACTTGTGTCCTTACCCAGTTTCTGCAATGCGCACTTATTCCCAACTAAAATTCTGAGCTGCGTGTACAAAATGAGGTCTGGATACTTGTATTTATACTATTTCCTGAGATGTCTGGGCCAACTTCTCATTCTGGAGGCTAAATACTTAATATTAATTATTTCCTTGAGTCGACTTGTCTTCTAAGATTAAGTTTAATTCTTTAGGGTTTCTTCTTTCTTCCCGAAATATTCTATTCTTGTCAGGATTGCATGTGGAAGTAAATGCCTCCCATAGCTAACATAATATCAACATAGTGTACTAGTAGGGTAAATCTATTATGATTTTACTATGTTCAGAACCATAATCTATTCATGTCTTAGTGTGTTTAAGGTCACACTATGTTCACTAGGGGTGATTGTTTCAAGATTATTAGGTATTAGATTGTATAACATATTTGAGTTGATAGTGATTGTCGAGATTTATCATATAATAAGGATTCATTGTGTTCAAAGTCATAATTATCATGGGGTGATTGCATCAAGGATCAAACAGATGAATGATCGAATTCTATTAGGGGGTTAGTGTGTTCAAAGTAATAATGTATTAAGGGGTCAGTGTATGACAGGGTTAGTGTGTTTGAGATCATAATCTCTTAAGGGGTTAATGCATTTATAGGGGGCTAGTGTGTTTGGGATTGTATTTTCTTAGGGGGTTCATGTCTTCATGGTTTCTATATGAAAGGTGGTGATTGTTTCAAGGGTTATCCATGTGAAATTTCATAGGGATTAGGGGCTACACAATGTCCAGGACCATAATAATTAGTGGTCATATCATATTAGTGGATTAGTGGTTAGTGGCCATAGTTCCCTAGGGGTTAACATGATTGTTTGGGTTATAATGTGTGACGGGGTGAGTTTTTTAGGGGAGACCATTTAATTCAAGGTCCATGGATATTGGGGGTTATAATATGTCCAAGGGGGGTTATATTGATTGATATTTTATACCATGACATGATACTTTAATGTCAACTATATCATTGACCATATATGACATATTAATTAACCTCATACTTTTCTAAATGCATTATAATATAATTTAAATAAATAAAAAGGGTAAATTAAGAGATCAAGAGTTATAGGGGTTAAGAGTCATGGTTATCCATGTGAAGCTTCATAGGGACTAAAGGTTACACAGTTTCCAAGACCATAATTGATGCAGGAACATCGCTCCAATGTCATCAAGTGCCAGCTATCCAACACATCAAGCATGCATTCAATGGAGAGGAGAGGCACAACCCTCTCACTTTCTAATTTCAAATTTTGAAATTGTATTAAATGTTGTAAGGCCGAAGAGCCAAAATCCATGCATGTATGCAGACTTTAGATAAAGGTTGCCTTAAATGGTTGTAAGGCTGAGATCTAGATCCAATTTAGACTAGACAACCATTCAATGTAATTGAATGAAAATTAATGAGAGTTGGTGAGGATAGAGGGAAGCGCTTGAGGAGCCCCCTTTTGTAAAAAGATCTTCTTTTGTTTCTCAGGTAAGTCAAAGAAGAATAGAGAATAGGTTAGAGAGGAGGGGAGAGCCAAGACTCTGTTGTAGTCCAAGATCGAACACATTGTAATCAGACATTGATGTTAATACAAGTAGTTTTTCCTACATATGTGTTTTCTATGTGTTTATGTGTCTTTTATGAATGTTGTGTGTTCATTCATGCTGTAGATGTATGTTAAGTTCCATCTGTAGGAGATAGATAGATTTTCCTATCTATGATTTCTTTGATTTGAGGTTTGGATTCTTTGTGGCTTCATGCAAGAGGTTGCGTGACAGAACACTATGGGTTCTATAAGCCAGAGCATAGAGTGCACTTCTGAATTCTGTAGAATTTGGATAGAGTTATGCCAGGAGGGTGCACCAGAGGAAGTATTAGACCTAGCGAGAAACATCAAGGTTGTTGAACACGTTGGAGGTAAGCCTGTGCAGAGGAAGTCATAGAGATAATAGAATCACTGAGGATTCTATGGAAGCTCTACCAGGAGGGGATTGAGCAAGTGCATAGAGTGAATAGAAGAAATATATTCTAAGTTCAGAGGAAGGAGAAGTGTCGAGGAGGAATATGCTCACAGAGTCATTAAATACTCTGTCAGTTCAGTAAGGAGCGCATGACAGAGTACTGCGGTCTCTGTAAACCAGTGCAAAAGTGAACTTCTGAATTCTGCAGAATTTCAGACAAAGATGTGCCAGGAGGGTGCACTAACTAAAGTCATTGACTCAAAGAGGAAGCCTCAAGGTTGTTGAACACCTTGAAGGAGAAACTGTACAAAGGAGAGCACAGAGAGGAGAAGAAAAATTGTTGAGAATTCTGTGAAGGATCTGCTAGGAGGGCATAGGTAAAATGCATAGGATGCATTGGGAATGAGCTCTATTTCAAGTTAAGTAAGAAGATAGAGTCACTGAAGATTCTGTGGAGGGCATAGAGCGAGTGCAAGGGGTGCACTGAGAAGAACTATTTTTTGAGTTCTGAGAAAAAGGAAGTGTCATAGGGAAGACACTCACATGATTACTAGACATCCTATAGGCTTAGCAAGGCATGCTTGAGCGGGAAGTTGTAGAGGAGGGAACTTCCACCCCTTTAAGGAGAGGAAGGGACAAAGACCGTTGAGGTACGAGCAGTTGAAGCTCAAGCAGGAAAAAGACCTATCAAAGGAGTGCACTAGGATAACATTCGGGTGAAATGGTGACAGACAGCCGTCTGAAGGCTCGTCAGGCACAAGGAGTGTGTAGAAGTGAGAAATTGCCTCAAATTTCTTAATATTAGGAAGGATTGCACTATTTTGTGCAAGAATCCTGCAAGGATTGCAAATGTTGAGAAAATTGCAAGGTTTCAGAGAGAAGCAAGCTCAAGACGGACAATTTTTCTAGAATGAATGAGATTTGATAAAATTTAGATCGAGCTTAAAGAGGAAGCAAAGGCTGAGGACTTTGAATCTCTAAAAATCTTCCAAGGGGAAGGGAAGGAGCGCATGATCAAGGTACAACACAGCTGGAGAGGAGAGATCTAGGTCATTGAAGTTACATCCAGATAGTAGAAGGAGGGTGCCAAGTCATTGCCCATAAGTCCTTGAGAAGCAACAAGAGTCGTAGATCTCCCTTTGGGAGTGGAATTTTGGCATTTCAGCATTGCATGGTTTGGCATTCCGACAATTCTGAGGACAAGGAGCCAGGGCACTTGACATTGAAAACCCTAAAGTTGTGAAATGAGACGTTTCTTTGGAGAGGAATTCCAGCATTTCGTCATTTCGGGGTTTGGGAAGTAGAGGAGGCTGTGATTTTGGAGTCACTACATTGTGAACTCCCGGTTCACAAAATCCCAAAAAGATCTGAGCCATTTTGGGAATTCAGAGATTCGAACACTCGGAGATTGAGAGTGAAGAGTCGCTGAAATCGCGAAAGGAGAATTCAAAAAAAGGACTAGGAACATTCATCAAGGAGGACACGTGGTGAGTGGTCAAGGTTTCGGGAAATCTATGAAAGGATGTGGATTGTTGATCTAGTGGGATCGTAACCATTGGTTCAATATGGATATGGACCATTTATCTCTCAGCAGAGAGATTTCAACATTCTGTGGACTGGGAATTTGAAAGACAGAGAACAAGGGGGAACGCTTGCATCGTGATTCCCTGAATTGTGAAAGCCGATAATGTGGTTGCATGGATGAAGGATAAGGGAGAAGCCAAAGTCTGTTAATCCCTTTTTGGCATTCTGAGACCCGTGTGTTCAATAGGTCAGGAGTCGAGAGACGTGGAGTCCTGACTCGCAAAATCGTGAAACACAAAAACCTGAAATCCTTTCGAGGCTAAGGGAGGACCCAGAGTCATTAACCCTTTTTTTCAGTGTTTCGATGACTATGAGTTGGAAGGACAAGGAGCCTAGGATTTCTCGCGTGCAGGAGTCTCAAAACCCCAAATTGTGAAAGGTTCCTATTTGGCTTGACTCGAGGACATAGCGTCGTGGTCACTGGAGGAGGTCAAGCTCATGCCTAGTGCTTGTTCACATAGGTGGGGTTTCCGAAGGACCTGTGGATCGAATTTGTGGGGTTCCAGTGAGGGCTCGAAAGAACTATTTCAGTTCTATGGATTCGAAGAAGATCCATCCTGTGTGGATCTCAGCTCTAGGGTCAAGGGTCTGCGTCAAGTTGGTATCAGAGCTTGACTTTGTCTGTATATTGCAGGCAGAGGGAGCTAGAGGAAAAGGAAGATAGAGTGGTGAAGCTTTGTGATGATTATTGCAAGGTGTGCAACAGTCTATAGATAGTCAAGAGGACTGTAGGAAAGGATGGAAGCACTCAGAGTTGTAGAGTGACAATAACAAGTTTGCCAGGAGGGTAGACAAAAATAGGAAGATGGCTACTGAAGGCCATGGATGCATTATAAGGAAGAACCACCAGCAGCTGAGAAAAGATGAGATGGATGAAGAGATCGCTGAGATAAGGGTGAGAATGGAAGATCTTGTGCTACGGATGCAGCAAAATGCAAAGCTGCATTGGGTGTATGAATGGCCCATGAAAACAAAGGTGAAATGGTCAGTCAAAGAATTGTTGGTCAAAGGACAACAAAGGATGTTGAGGAGGTGGTTGAGGTATGTGAAAAGCCTCAGGGCCACAGAGGAGATGGTTCATGCCTATGAACCAGAAGCTGGGCGAAATCTCAATGATGATGAAGAGGAGAGATCGAGCAGAGATCTCATGGACTCCCAAGTGGGCAGAGATGGAATTTCAAATTGCCATGTGGGAAATGGAAAGAGATCAGTGGAAGGTCTCATGTACTGTCAGGGGAGAAATGGTGAAAATTCAAAGTGCCAAGTGGGAAATGAGATGGGATCACTGGATCTCATAGACTACCAAGAGGGTAACAAAAAATTCCCAAATTGCCAGGTGGGCAGGGGAAAGGAGATTAAACTGTCTGAGAGTCTCATGAACTCAGAGGAAAGTTCAGATAAGAAAGGAGTGTTGATAGGTGAGAATTCGAAGAGCATTATGATGATCGAGGGAATTCAGGTATTCCTGCCACATAGCCTAGTTGAGGCCAACGTGTGTGTTTCTAGTGCAACAACAACAGAAAGACAACCAGCTATGATTGTCAAAGACATGGAGAAGATGTCAGAAGCTGCCCAAGGAAAAGAAGAGGAGCACATAGTTGACATGCTCACTCCTTGGGAGAAGGAGTTAGAAATGTTAGAGGATTGGTTGGACAATCCAGAACCAGTAGATGACTATCGAGAGTAGACAGTCATGTGGATGTTAGTAGAGGAGAATTTCGAGGAATTGCTCTAAAATTTCAGCCAGGGAGCTGAACAGTTGATGATAACTACAATGTTGAGGCATGCAACAGAAGATGAAGGAAAATTCTAGTCTGTGGAATAGCTGGAGGAAGCTGGAATTCAACGAGCACAAGGAGAAATGGCATAAGCTATTATGTTATAACATATGACTAAACACTAGGTCAGTAAGGAGGATAAGACTGCAGAGATGAATTTTGTAGCAGGGTGGCAAGTTGAGGCCACAGAGGAAGAATATGGCATGGGAGATGTAGTTGATCTACCCATTTGCAGGGAAGAAGTGCAGTGGAGCAGGCTATAAAAGGGGAGCTAGCCATGGGAGCAGTTGGACGTGGAGATTGAGAATATTAAAAGGATGATGTCGAGGTCAGCAACAGAAAATGCCAGTGAGGAGAAGTTCAGCAGGAGGAGACCTGCCATAGCAGCAGAGAATATGAAGCAGTAGCGAAGCAGTGGGGTAGATAGATAGATCCAAAGAACTGTTTGGGATCCAGTTGGATTTCAATAGCAGTGCTGGGAATCTCATGATCTAGGTGGATTTCAATAGCAGTGTTGCGAAGCTCATGAGCAGGAGCTCATGACGCAGACCCCTGACCCTCGGACCGAGATCCACATAGGATTGATCTTCCTCGAATCCGCAGAACTGAAATAGTTCTTTCGAGCCCTCACTGGAACCCCATGAATTGAATCCACATGTCCTTCAGAAACCCTACCTTTGTGAACAAGCACTAGGCACAAGCTTCACCTCCTCCAACAACCATGGTGCTATGTCCTTGAGTCAAGCCAAATAGGCACCTTTTTCAATTTGGGGTTTCCAGAATCTTTCACATGAGCTCTCCCAGGATCCTTGTCCCTCCAACTCCCGATCGCCGAAACGCCAAAAAAAAGGGTTAATGACTATGGGTCCTCCCTTAGCCTCCAAACGCTTTCGGGTTTTTGCATTTCGTGATTTCGCGATTCGGGACTCCATGTCTCCCGACTCCTGACCTATCAAACAACCAGGTCCCAGAATTTCAAAAAGGGATTAACAGGCTTTGGCTTCTCCCTTATCCTTCGTCCACATGACCACTCTATCGGCTTTCACAATTCGGGGAATCACAATGCAAGCGTTCCCCCTTGTTCTCTATCTTTCGAATTCCTGGTCCATGGAATGATGAAATCTCTCTACTGAGAGATCAACGGTCCATATCCCTCTTGAACCAATGGCTATGATCCCACTAGATCGACAGCCCACATCCTTTCATATATTTCCCAAAACCTTGACCACTCGCCATGTGTCCTCCTTGATGGATGGTCCTGGTCCTTTTTGCAAATTTTCCTTTCGCAATTTCGACGACTCTTCACTCTTGATCTCCCAGTGTCTGAATCTTTGAATTCCCAAAATGGCTCAAATATTTTCGGTATTTCATGAACCAGGAGTTCTCAACATCTGCACTCCTTGCAGGATTCTTGCAAACAACGGTGCAATCCTTCTTGATCTTAAGAAATTTGAGACAAGTTCTCACTTATGCACATTCCTTGTTCCTGACGAGCCTTCAGACGACTATCTGTCACCGCTTCACCTGAATGTTAGCCTGGTGCACTCCTTGCACAAGTCTTTTACTTGCTTGAGATTCAACTACTCAGACCTCAATGGTCTTTATCCCTTCCTCTCCTTGAAGGGGTGGAAGTTCCCTCCTCTACAACTTCTCACTCAAGCACACCTTGTTGAGCCTACAGGATGTCTAATAATCCTGTGAGTGTCTTCCACATGAAACTTCCTTTATCTTAGAAATCAAAGGAGAGTTCTTCTTAGTGCACCCGTTGCACTCGCTCAATTCCCTCGTAGCAGAGCTTCTACATAATCTTCAGTGAATGTGTCTTCTTACTGAACTCGAAATAAAGCTCCTTCCCAATTCATCCTGTGCATTTTCTCTATGCCCTCCTAGTAGAGCCTTCATAGAATTCTCAACAATTCTACTTCTCCTCTCTATGCTCTCCTCTACACAGTTTATCCTTGAAGGTGTTCAGATACCTTGAGGCTTCCTTTTTGAGTCAATGAATTTAGTTAGTGCGCCCTCCTAGCACGTGTTTGTCTGAAATTCTGTAGAATTCAAAAGTGCACTCTTGCACTAGTTTACATAGACCACAATACTCTGTCATGCACTCCTTAATGAATCGACAGAGTATTTAATGACTCTATGAGTTTCTTCATCCTCAACACTTCTCCTTCCTCTGAACTCAGAATAGATTTCTTATGTGCACTCTATGCACTTGTTCAATGCCCTCTTGGCAGAGCTTCCATAGAATCCTCAGTGATTTTGTTATCTATGTGCCTTCCTCTGCATAGTCTTACCTCCAAGGTGTTCAACAACCTTGAGGTTTCTCCCTGGGTATAATAATTCCTCTAGTGCACCCTCCTAGCACAACTCTATCCAAATTCCGTAGAATTCAAAAGTGCATTCTATGCACTAGCTTACAGAACCCTCAGCGTTCTGTCACGCAACCTCTTGCATGAAGCCACAAAGAACCCAAACCTAAAATCAAAGAACTCACAGATAGGAAAATTATCTATCTCCTACATATGGAACTTAACATACATATACAACATGAATGAACACACAACATTCATAAAAGACACATAAACACTTAGAAAATACATATGCAGGAAAAACTGCTTGTATTAAGATCAATGTCTGATTACAAGGTGTTCCAACTCAGACTACAACAGAGTCTCGGCTCTCCTCTCCTCTCTATCCTATTCTCTATTCTTCTTTGCCTTGAAAAAAAAAAGAGATCTTTTTACAAAAGAGGGCTCCTCGAGCGCTTCCCTACATCCTCACCAACTCTCATTAATTTTCATTCAATTACATTGAATGGATGTCTAGTCCGAATCGGATCTAGATCTCATCCTTACAACCATTTAACGCAACCTTTACCTAAAGCCTACGTACATGCATGGCTTTTGGCTCTTCGGCCTTACAATATTTAATACAATTTCAAAATTTGAAATTTGAAAGTGAGAGGGCTACGCCTCTCCTCTCCATTGAATGCACGCTTGATGTGTTGGTTGGCTGGTAGTTGATGATGTTGGAGCGATGCTCCTGCATCAATAATAATTAGTGGTCATAGCATATTAGTGGCTTAGTGGTTAGTGGCCATAGTGAATTAGGGTTTAAAATGATTGTTTGGGTCATAATGCGTGAGGGTTGAGTGATCGGGTTAGGGGAGACCATTTAATTCAAGGTCCATGGAGATTGGGGGGTATATTATGTCCAAGGGGGTTTATCGTGATTGATATTTTATGCCATGCCATGATAATTTAATGCCGAAGTTATTTTTGATCATATATGGAATATTAATTAACCTCATACTTTTATAAATTTATTATAATAAAATTGAAATAAATAAAAAAGGGTAAATTAAGAGATAAAGGGTTATAAGGGTTAAGAGTCATAGTGTATTAGTAGGGTCAATCTATTATGATGTTACTATGTTGAGAAGCATAATGTATTCATTTGTTAGTGTGTTTTAGGTCATACTATGTTCACCAGGGGTGATTGTTTCAAGAGTCTTAGGGATCAGAGGGAATATCATGTTCAAGTTGATACTGATTGTCATGGATTATCATAAAATAAGGATTCAATGTGTTCAAGGTCATAATTATTAGGGAGTGATTGCATCAAGGATCAAGGGGATCAATGATCAAATTATATGAGGGGATTAGTGTGTTCAAAGTAATAATGTATTAATGGGTAAGTGTATTATAGGGCTAGTGTGTTTGAGATGATAATGTATTAAGGGATTAACACATTTATATGGATATAATGTGTTTGGGATTATTGTTTCTTAGGGGGTTCATGTCTTCTCGGTTTCTATATGGAAGGGGGTGAGTGTTTCAAGGGTTAGCCATGTCAAGGTTCATAGGGATTAGGGGGTACACAGTGTCTAGGAGAATAATATTTAATGGTCATAGCATATTAGTGGCTTAGTGGTTAGTGGCCATAGTGCCTTAGGGGTTAACATGATTGTTTGGGTCATAATGTGTGAGGGGTGAGTGACTGGGTTGGGGGAGACCATTTAATTCACGTTTCATGGATATTGAGGGGTATACTATGTCCAAGGAGGGTTATATTGATCAACATTTTATACCATGACACAATACTTTAATGTCAAAGATATTGTTGACCATATATGACATATTAATTAACCTCATACTTTTCTAAATGCATTATAATAAAATTGAAATAAATAAAAATGGTAAATTAAGAGATCAAGGGTTATAAGGGTTAAGAGTCATTGTGTATTAGTAGGGTCAATACATTATGATGGTAATATGTTCAGAACCATAATGTATTCATTTGTTAGTGTGTTTGAGGTCACTCTATGTTCACTAGGGTGATTGTTTCAAGAGTCTTAGGGAAAAGATTGTATACCATGTTCAAGTTGATAGTGATTGTCGGGGGTTACCATATAATAGGGATTCACTGTGTTCAAAGTCATAATTGTTAGGGGGTGATTGCATCAAATAAAAGGGATAAATGATCAAATTCTATTAGTGGGTTAGTGTGTTCAAAGTAATAATGTATTAATGGGTCGGTGTAGGAGAGGGTTAGTGTGTTTGAGATCATAATGTCTTAAGAGGTTAATGCATTTATAGGAGGCTAGTTCATTTGGGATTATAGTTTCTTAGGCAGTTCATGTATTCATTGTTGCTATGTGAAAGGGGGTTATTGTTTCAAGGGTTAGCCATGTCAAGGCTCATAGGGATTAGGGGGTACACAATGTAGAGGACCATAAACATTAGTGGTCATAGAATATTAGTGGCTTAGTGGTTAGTGGCCATAGTGCCTTAGGGGTTAACTTGATTTTTTGTTTCATAATGTGTGATAGAGTGATTGGGTTAGGGGAGACCATTTAATTCTAGGTTGATGGAAATTTGGGGTATACTATATCCAAGGGGGATTATACTGATCGAGATTTTATATTTATCGATATTTTTGTCCTAGGGGTGTTATGGTCATATTATTTTGGTTAATTCAAGGTTCATTGAGATTGGGGCTTATACTATGTCCAAGCTGGTTATAGTAATCGATATTTTGTACTGTCAAATTCCTAGGGTCAAATACTCGGTCATAGGGGTTTTAGGGATTAGTCTTAATATAGCGTCTTAGGGATCAGCATAGGGCGAAAAAGTTCATAAGGGTCTTAGATATCATAGTCAATATGGTTATTAATGGTCAATGAAAATGGATATGGTTAATGAAGTTCAAGGCTTAATGATTTACTTAGATTAGTGGGTTGTGATTTTAGTGGCTCAAGTGGTTAATCGGTCAGTGGATGGGTTAGGGATAGGTGGACCTAGTTTTGAGCATGGACTGATGTTGGATAGAAGTCCACATTTATAAACATAGGCCAATATGGGTTAGGAGTTTATGGGTGGGTGGATTACTAAATAAGTTATTCTCAATGATATTTGTCATGAACCACGATAAACTATGGTTAAATATGGTCAATTATATATTATAAGTATGGTTAATAATATTTTATAATATACAATATTTATATAAGATATAATATTTATATATTATATGTAATATTTATATATTATATATATAAATATATAATTTTAATATAATATTTATATATTATATTTATATGTAACATATATATAACATATATATGTTACATATGTTGATGTTTTTGGTAGCAGCGGGAGGTGTTCACCTCTGGGATAACTTTTCTTAGAGATGAAGATGACAATAAGTCAAAGGAAAACCATTAAATAGATCAAATAATCCTCAGAAGAAATTAGAAGATCCCAGAAGAGAAGTCGGCCCCACAGAAAAATGACAAATTGAAACTATATTTTTCCAGGAACACAGGTCGACCCTACTAGAAAAGACAATTTCCCAGTACAGTCTAAATACCAGTGATGCATTCCTCATTTAACACACACTCTCACTCATCTAGAGCACAAGTCTTGTGGAGAGTAGCAGTTGCAACATTCTAGTGAAGAGGGAAGGAATAAGGGCACATGTTGGATAGGGTTTCCTCATAACCCTTCCTAGGGTTTATCTTTTGTCTTTGTGGTATGCTGGGGGAGGTAAGTTACTCTAGTGCTATGGCTAGGATTTGGTGTAGTTTCATTGTTGGGTTATACCTTATGGAGATAAGTATTGTTCCTTGTTGGTTTTCTCTAGTGGATATAGTTGGTTCTTGGTTGTTTTGTATTGGCAAGGATGTTCTCTCTAAGAAATTGTTTTTTTTGTTTTTATTCGTTGTGAAGAAGGGTTTCCCAGGATAAATCTTTGTGTCTTCTTTTGTTTGTTTACCTGATTCTTTATATTTCATTATATGCTTATTGAATGTTGAAAGAAGACCTAATTTCTATGGTAAATATAATGTTAACAAAACTAATGAAAAATCAACATGGTTTCAGAGAAATTTTCCTTCAAGACAGTCTAACCACTGGAAGGAAAATCATGAGATTTAACACATTGATGTAAATTTTCCATTTCTCGAGAAATAAACCTTGTCAAGATCATTGAGAAATGTATTGGACAGTTGCAGCAGTTGTAGTTGCAATTGTTGTTTCAGTTGTAGTTGTAGTGTTGGTTGCAGTTGTAGTACCAGTTACAGTTACAGTTGTAGTTGTAGTGCCAGTTGTAGTTGTAGTGCTAGTTGCAATTGCAGTGCTGGTTGCTTTGTGCTAGTTGCAGTTGCACTACCACTTGCTTTGTGCCAGTTTTAGTTGTTAGTCATGAGTTGCATCTATAGTTTCTGGTTTCCAGTTGCGTAAGCCTTCATATTAGAAGACAAGTTGGATGGTGCTACAAATTTCATAGGTATGCACTTGTATGCACTTGTATATGTTTAAAATTGTATCATTATCATGAGGGTGTTCACAGGATAAGGAATATTTTTTCCAAGTGACAGTATGTAGATCCAAAATATCTCAAATCCAATACATTCAGAGAAACAACGCACCCTCCCTGGAAGTGAAGACTCTCGTCTTGATTGTTTTTTATATGCCTATTTTTTTATGGAATTATCATGATCTTACATTGCATTCTGATCTATTGAAGTTATGATTATTATGAGATGCACTTGTTTGGAAGCTAAATTGATCTCCTCTAGTAGATATTCTTATTCTTGTTTATTGTTTCGAGCAGGTTATCTTGTTAAATCGGATGGATGTTTCCATGGAGATTTTTTTTTCTTGTTTCTTATTCCAGGAAGGTTACCATGGAGGTAGGTCATAGTGATAGATATGATAGGGAGCTATAACGATGACTGTAGAAGAAAAAATATTAGATAGTCTCTAGTTTGAGACATAAAGTAGTATGACCAAACAAGCAGTTTTCTACATATTAACAGTTCGACCAGTTCAGGCCCTGATGCATGATTCTATCAGCTTGAGTGAGTTATGGCATAGGATACTTTCTCACTTTCATGATAGAGCTCTTCCTATTACAACAAATGTTTCCTCACCCCATGCAACTTGCTTGGATGGACTTTCCATTTACCTATGCAGACTAAAGTCCTCTTTTGTACCTTCCAGAGCCAAAAAAAACAAAATTTCCACATATATGTGCCCTATTGGTTAGATAACAAGCATATATGTAGGTTTGTCCACTACGTCCCGCGTACATCAGGTTTGATGCTAAAAATAAAAAATTGTGTCGGGTTTCCATTTCATCCCAGGAGATCCATGATCATTGACCTTCCATATACTGGAAACACTTTGAATCGGACCTTTAGTTACATTTGAAGGCTATAAATTGAGCAATATCCAATCCTTGAGAGATTGAACAATTCAACTTTGAGATAAAAGACACTCTAAAGAAATTTCACTTCATATTGAGTCTGCATCCCTTTGTCCTTGAAATTATAAACCCCTTGTTCAGTCCCCAAGCTCTTCCTTGTTTGTGATGGAGAACCTCATTGTCTCCTTTATATGAGCTTTCCTTTAGTGGAGGATTGAAGTGTTGGAGGCCCAGTTGTAGGGACATAGTTTCTCATTTTCAATGTGTGTCGTTATAGAGGTTTGTGACCTAAATACTTCTGCTGATTATTTAAATATAAATAGCTTTTTCTCATCCAATTGATATCTTTCAAATATTTGAATTATTATTCCATGGGAATATTTGTCATGTATGTTAATGGATTGTGCTAATATATATGTTAACAATATATATTGTCACCATATTCTTGCGTATCTTGGTTGTTGAGGACAGGTTGTAGGTATAAATATTTGAGTTGCATGCTCAACGATGGTCTTCATCGAACGTCTGAACGAGGTAGGCTCTTGGCCTTGTATTGTTAGCATTTCATTTATATATCATACTTGGGATTAGAGTTGATTTCTACGTGTCATTCCATCTGTTGTGGTTTATTGCATGCCATAGAAATATTTTCCTCGTAACACTTCCCACTCTAGGGAAGATGGTGACAGGTCTACTAGTGCTCTATGT
Source organism: Picea sitchensis (assembly GCA_010110895.2). NCBI lineage: Eukaryota > Viridiplantae > Streptophyta > Pinopsida > Pinales > Pinaceae > Picea > Picea sitchensis. Next base: position 51,034 of record SNQJ01S0049360.1, on the reverse strand, counting down.
AGAGCATGATGGAATCTGCGGAGGTTGCTCTCCTAGAAATAATGCCAAGGGATATTTTCTAGGTAGTGACAACATATTTAATGGAATCTTGGACTTGGTGCATTCATATTTGTGTGGGTGCATGACAATTTATTCTTTGAGTGGATACGTATACTATGTGATCTTTAGACTTGGATTTTGATAAACATTACTTTGGAGGAGGTTTTCACCAAAATTAAGCCTGAAGTTGGACACTTTAGGATATTTGGGTTCCATGTTCACATTCACATACCCAAGGAGGAAAGGACAAAGTTAGACCCTTCAGGAAGAAAGGGTACATTTGTTGGGTATAGGGAATCTTCGAAGTCATATGAGATCTACATCCTAGGTCAGAGACAAATTGAGGTGAGAAGGGATGTTTCCTTTAAGGAGGAGGTAGCCTTTAGGAGGTCTAGAGGATCTCACATGGAGATTGACAGTGAGAAGTAAGATGAGATGGTTTTTTCTTCGCCTCACCCTTCCTTAGTTCAATGGGATCCAGTTGAGAATGTTTAGATAGTTAATCTTGTTGATCTAGTTGATCTAGTAGATCATGTTGATGTATTGCAGTAGGCTGGAAGAGGCCTACATGGGATCATCATACTTTGTAGGAGGTAAAGAAACATGCAGCTCCCTGTGGTACTTTCAAAGATATCAAGACACCTCCTATATTCTCAAGCTATGTTTGTAGCGATGATCTAGATCATCGATTATGAGCCTTCATGTGATTGGAAGGAATCTAGTCAGCAGGTATGTAGATATTTCATGATGGAGGAGTATTAGTCCATCATGAAGACTAATGTGTGGGATTTTGTTCTGATATCTAAGGGGAAGTCTATGGTGACTTCCAAGTGGATATATAAGATCAAGCATGCAGTTGACAGAAGCATCAAAAAACATAAAGAAATATTTGTGGCTAGAGGATTCTCTCAAGTAGAGGGAATAAACTATGAGGACACATTCTCTCTTGTTGCTTGATACACCTCCATTTGGAAGATAATTTCCCTTAATTCAACCGTGGGTTGGAGACTACATCAGATGGATGTGAAGACAACCTTCCTCAAAAAATATATTGAGAAATATGTGTACATCGAGAATCCAAATGGTTTTATGATTCATGGGAAGGAGTCCCATGTGTGCAGGTGGAAGAAGGACATGCATGGACTCAAGAAGGAACCTCGCACTTGGTATGCGAGGATTGATGGATACCTGATGACTTTGGGTTTCAACAAGAGTGTTGTTGATGCCAACCTGTACTATAAGGTTGTTGATGGTGAGTCCCTGATTTTGATAATGTATGTTGATGATTTATTTATCATCGAAGTAGAGAGGCTCATTGCTTGGTGAAAACATGATTTGTCTTATGAATGTGTAATTAAATATCTTGGAATGACTCACGGTTTATTGGGATTATAGGTGTGGTAGATAAATGATGATATCTTATGGAGTCAAGGGAAGTATACAATTGAGATTTTTAGGAGATTTGGGATGTTGGACTATAATTCCATGGCTACATCGATGGTGTCAAATCTGAAGAAGTTGAGTGAGACTTCTTTTGATTTAGACTTAATTGATACAACTATGTACAGACAACTAATTCGATAATTGATGTATATGGTTAACACTAGACCATATATTTTCTATGAAATGAGTGCACTTAGCTAGTTCATGTGTCAGCTGAAACAAATGCATTGGGTAGTTGTGAAGCATGTGTTGAGATACTTGTGAGGCATAGTTGGATATGGAATGAGATATGATTCCTGTATTGACATGATATTACAGGGATATGTTGATTCTGATTGGGTAGCGAGCGCAGTGGACATGAAGAGCACCTTCAAGTGTTGCTTTAGTTTTGGGTCTACCATGGTTTCATGGTGTAGCAGGAGATAAACTTATGTGGCCTTGAGTACCATAGAAGCCCATTATATTACATTATGTATGGTAGTACATGAAGTAGTGTGGATTCATAATCTCCTTGCAAGATTTTTTGGATAGATGCTAGATCCCTCCATGATTCATTGCAATAACTAGAGTTGTGTGAAGATCTTAGAGAATCCAATGTCTCATGACAGTTTCATTACATTCAAGACATGGTGTTGAGGAAAGTAGTATCATTGCAGTACCTTCCTATAGATGAGAAGATTGCAAATGTTCTCACCAAGTCCCTTGCCAAGTAAAATTTTGAGTAATTTCATGATAAACTTGGAATGGTAGAGAATTCCCTTCTTGTTAAGAGGGAGTGTTAATGGTTGCAACTTTGTGAGACATTCTCCAGTTCGTACTCCTTGATGGAATGATTCAGGTTGACCTATGATGATATACTGGGTTGGTTCCCAATGACCCTTGAGGTGCATATCGATCCATTGGGACATTATTCAGGTCATACTCCTCAATGGAATGAGTTGAGTATGACACTTATCGATGGACTGATAATTTGTACTGGGTTGGTTCCCAACGACCCTTAAAGTTTAGCTCAAGTAGTTGTGATATTTTTTAGGTCATACTACTTGATGAACTGAGTTGGGTTGACCTATGATGACATACTGGGTCGGTGCCCAGTGACCCTTGGAGTGTAGCCCATGTGGTTGGGATATTTTTTAGGTCCTACTCCTCTATGGAATGAGCTGATTTGACCTTTGATGAAATAGACTAGGAGGTTGTATCCCTAGTGTTCTATAACGTGTTGTAGTCCCTATATGAGATTGATAGGTCCACATTGGTTCTATCCATGCGTGACATGATGATGCTACTAGTATCATGGTCTGCATGATCATGGTGTAATATGAGAACCATGGCATATATTTTGGGGATCTGAGGACCAGAGGATAACATCATAGAGAATACATACCTAGCTAAGAGGGAGTGTTTATTTTTTTGGTAGAAATGGGAGGTATTCTCCTCCGAGATAACTTTTCTTAGAGATGAATATGCCAAGAAGTCAAAGGAAAACCTTGAACAAATCAAATAAGCCTCAAAATACATTATAATATCCTAGAAGAGAAGTTGCCCCCCACAAAATAATATTAAAGAAGAAATAGAATTATCTAGAATAGAAGTCTTACCCATAAGAAAAAGGAAAAGTGAAAATACATTTTTCTATGAATAAAATTCATCCCCACTAGGAAATAAACCTTCCTAGCCCAGTATAAATAAAGGTGACGCCTTCCTCATTCGACACACACTCTCACTCATCTAGAGCACAAGTATTATGAAGAGTAGCAGTTGCAGTAGTTAGGTGAAGAAGGAAGGAATAAGGGAATAGCTTGGCTAGGGTTTTTGATGCAGGAGCATCGCCAATGTCAAGTGAGCGTGGGGCAAGCGCCAACGCATTTTGGGCACATGATGAATCGTTTAAAAACTTTTGAAGATGGATGCACCAAACGTAAATGTAATAGTTAAGGAGAGGCATACTTATAGATTGTAATCAGACCTTGAGCGACCTGCTCTTGACTGAAATACTAAGAAGGCATTTATAGTAGTTAATTAAGGTAGGTAGAATTGAATTCCTAGATTATATAGTTTTAGTAGTTGGAGGGAAAACGAATATAGACACCCTCACTTGTATTATTGTAATAAGAAGCAGCATTATGAGAAGAGAGAATAGAAGAGAAGAAGCAGAGAGCTATGTAGACGAATTTCATGTATAGAAGTTCTAGATTAATACAAAAAAGCTTTGATTCAGACTCATGGTGTTCAAATATTCTCTGTGTATGCATTTTTGAATGTTATGCTCATGAATGATTTACTCTTTCTTGCATGCAATTTCTTTTATGCTATGTATGAATGATTTCTTGTTGAATGTTTGAAATCTAAGAGGAAGAGTAAGAAATGAGTTTCGATTGTTTCTCTATCTAAGTGAGTAAAATTCCTACAAGGAGTGTAGTGGAGTTTTTCTGCAAGGAGTGTGTTGACAGAAGTCAGAGTTCATCTCTGAAAGCTCAGGAGAGATAACAATTGTTCTCATTTTCATAGAAGTGCAAGTTGAGCATAGGAGCCATGCAAGGTGTGCACAGGCCAAGTAGAGTTTCAGGTTTTGTAACCTGAGTGAAGTATTCAGAGACTGCTACTGCAGGGAGTGCATAGATTTGAAGGACTTCAACTCCTTGGAGTAAATGAAGAATTTTTCACAAGGAGTGTGTGTAGGAGCTTTCTTTAAGACTCAGAGTTAGAAAAACTCAGGAAGGATAAAGCCTTCGAAATTGTCGAAGAGAAGCATAGGGAGCTTGTGCATTGGAGCATTGAGAAGGTGTCGCAAGTTTGCGTTGTAGGCGGTTAAGTACCGCTGAAAAACGCTTTGGTAAAAAGTTACAGAAGTCCCTGAGAAGGAAGAGAATCAGACGGTCAGAATTCATTGTGGAGAATTCGTGAAGTCCCGTGAGCTGTTAGATCTGATAGAGAAGCAAGGGGGTTATGACTATTTCAAAGGTTCAATATCAGGAGAGGCAGAGCTATAGGTCCAAGCCAACAAGGGCCGTTGGATTTATGCGAGGATTTCTATTTCGTAGTTTTGTGAACTAAAGTCCTGAATCTTTGCGTTAAGACTCCCTAAATCGTGAAGTGCAAAGTCCTTAAGGGATGAAAGGATCATGTGGGCCATAGAGATCAGCAGGGTGGACAAGTGGTGCACTTGTCGACATGGAAGTCAAATGCGTCAACCATTTTGGGGTTTCGTGAATTGAAGTCCCAAGATCTTTTCTTTAAGACTCATGAAATCGTGAAGTGCGAAGTCCCAAAAAGGTAGAAAGTCTAGTTGTGGGACCAGCACCAGGAATCATGTCGAAGGTTGACATTTCGGGATTTTGGGAAACAGAGAATTTGGATTTTGGGGTTAGTGGAGAAGAGTCTCATGAAATCTCCACTCGTGAACTCGTGATAAGGTGAAATCCGAAATTGGCAAGGAAAAGGTCAAGTGTTGACTGGTTTTGGGTTTCAGGGATTGAGAGACAGGGCACTTGACCACCGGATTCGCGAAATCGTGAAGTCCAATCTCTCGAAGTATAAAAGGAGAAAATTTCTCAAGGTTATTTGTGGGTGCAGATTTCTCGAAAGGGAAATAGAAGAGCCAATTGCTGAGAGCTCTTCAGGCCAGTCAAGATGAAAGATCCTGTGTGCATGGACTTTCCGACCTATGGGTTGGGAAGGGCTGCGTCAGGTGTGGTATCAGAGCACAGAGATTCCCTTGCCTTCTGTAGTAGGGAAAAGGAAGATTCACCATGCCTCCAAGAAGAAGGGACAGGAAAACACCCGATCCACCACAGGAGAGGGAAATACCGAGAAGAAGGGGTAGGCAGATGCCTGATCTAGCCATAGAAAGGGAAATGCATGAATTACTCATCAGATTTGAGGACATGGAGACAACATAGAGGTGTACAGCTGGTGTTGGGGATCTTAGTGATTCTAAAAGTGAAGATGAAGATGGACATGAAGAAGAATAAGTCACAGTAGAGGATGCAGCAAATGAACGCTTTCTTAGAGTTGTTTCAAAAATCAGTGGAAGAGCCAAGATGGACATTCCAGTTTATGAGGGAAACTTGGATGTAGAGGAGCTTCTAGACTGGATTAGAGATCTGGACACATATTTTGACTATGAATATGTCGAAGAAGAAAATAAGGTCAAACATGTTGTCACGAGAATTAGAGGACATGCAACAATGTGGTGGCATGAAATACAAGCTGATAGACGTTGCAAAGGAAAGTAGAAGATCAAAAGTTGGGACATGATGATCACAAAGATGAAGGTGAAATGCATCCCTAGGTATTATCAAATTACTCTGTTTCGAAGGATGTAGAACTTGAGGTAGAAGCTGATGACAGTGAAGGAGTACACTAAATAATTCTACAGGTTAAACATCAGGGCAGGTCATCATGAAAGTGATGATGAAAAAGTTGCCAGGTACATGAATGGCCTGAGATATGACATTCAGGATGAGATGAGCATGATGACCATCTGAACGGTGGAAGATGCTTATTAGATGGCTCTAAAAGATGAAGAGAAGATGAGATGAAAGCAGGGTAAAAGAGGCTGAGGTAGAAGTCATCCCAAAGGAAAATCGGTTGTCCAAGATAGAAATCAGAAACCCAAGGAAGAATGGAAGAAACCGCAGACTCGAACTGAGAGAGGTGGAAGCTCACAGTGAGGGAAATATGCTGACCTGAGAGGAGATTATGCTGATAATAATATTTTTCCTTGTACCAGAGGTAGAGGAAGAGGACGAGGTGGAGTAATAACATGATTCACATAAGGAAAGGCTGGACACAATTCTTATGAGTTCCCAGACAAAAAGAAAGAAGGAGGAGAGGCTCACATTGCCGAAGCACAGAGGGGGAATGTTGAGGCAGAAGATGCTGAAGGTGGAAGATCGATGATGATGCGAAAAGCTCTTTTGACACAAGAGAAGGAGATGGAGAATCCAATGCAAAGAAACATTCTTTTTTGGACTGCTTGCAAGACCAAGGACAGGGTATGAAAGCTCATTGTGGATAGTGGTAGCATGGATAATCTCATTTCAACAGATATGGTAGAAAAGATGGATCTAGAGACGATTGAACATCCAATCCCATACATAGTTTCATGGTTACAAAAGGACATCAGGTAACTGTCACTAAACAATGTTTAGTTGAATTTAAGATAGGAGGATAT
>SNQJ01S0049360.1:32052-44326 GCA_010110895.2 Picea sitchensis | reverse complement strand
ATGGCAATATGACAGGAATGTGATTCATGATGGGAGTATGAACACATACACCCTAGAGAAGAATGGGAGAACTCACATGTTGCTTCCAATCAAAGATAAGGAGGTGAAACCTGAAGTAAGCAACACTGTACTTCTCATGAGTGGGAAGGAACTTCTTACATAGGTTAAGAAGAAGGAGGAACCATAATTTATTTTGGTCAAGAAACCAAAGAGTGTTTTAACCAGCACAAGGGTAGATGATTTACCGGAAGAGGTTCAAAAACTGCTAGAAGAGTTCATTGATATAGTAGTGGATGAACTACCTCATTCATTGCCACTGATTAGAAGTGTGAGTCATCATATCAATCTCATACCAAGATTTAGTTTACCAAACAAAGAAGCATACATATTGATGCTGCAGGAGAATGAAGAGGTCAAAAGACAAGTCTAGGATTTGTTGAAAAAAGGGTTGGTTAGAGAATGCTTGAGTCCATGTGTTGTTCCGACAGTACTCAGTCCAAAGAAAGATAGAGGCTGGAGGATGTGTACTGACTTGAGAGTGATCAACAAGATAACCATCAGGTACAAATTCATGTTGCCAAGAATGGATGATCTGATGGATTGCTTGAGTGGAGAAATGTTTTTTTCAAAAATTGATTTGAAAAGTGGATATCACCAAATTCATATGAGAGAAGGTGATGAATGGAAAACATCCTTCAAGACTAACGAAGGGTTATACGAATGTCTTGTTATGCCATTTGGATTAACAAACACGCCGAGTACCTTCATGAGGCCGATGAATGAAGTCCTGAAGGATTTCATCAGAAAATTTGTCATTGTGTATCTTGATGACATATTGATTTTCAGTAAAATAGAGGCAAAGCATCTGAAACATTTGGCTACAGTGATGCAGAGGCTACAGTAGGAGAATTTGCTGATAAACATGAAGAATTCATCATTCATGAAGACAGAGCTCATTTATTTGGGTTTTTTTATTTCTGTATATAAATTGAGGATGGATCTGGATAAGGTGGAGGTAATTAAGAATTGGCCATCACCGGAGAGTATATTTGAGGTGAGAAGTTTTCACGGATTGGCTAGTTTCTACAAAAACTTCATTAGGAATTTCAGTGGTATTAATGCACCGATGATGGAAACAGTGAATAAGAGACACAAATCTTTTCACTGGACAGAAGAGGCTGAGAAGAGTTTTAATCTGTTGAAGAGGAAAATCATGGAACAACCAATTCTGGTGTTACCAGATTTCAAAAAGACATTTCAAGTGAAATACGACGCAAGTGGATTTGCAATAGGGGAAATCTTGAGTCAAGAAGATAGGCCGATAGCATACTTCAGTGAGAATATGAATGAAGCAAAGATGAAATACTCCACATATGACAAGGAATTCTATGCTATCATCCAGGAATTGAAAAAATGGAGACATTACTTGATCCCAAAGGAGTTTGTCTTATACAGTGATAATCATGCTTTGCAATTTGTGACTCAACAGGAGAATTTGAATCAAAGACATGTTAAATGGGTTGAATACATGCAAAATTTCACTTTTGTGATTAAACATATTTTTGGTACTGCTAACAAAGTTGTTGATTCTTTGAGTAGGAAATGATTGTTGTTGCAGGAATTCAGAGTTAAAACACTGGGTTTTGATGATCTGAGGGACATGTACAAAGATGATATAGATTTTAAAGAGGCATATGAAGCACCAGAGAATCCAATTCTCAGGGATAGAATCCAATGGGAAGATTACATGATCCATGAAGGACTACTGTTTAAAGGTAATCAACTTTGTATTCCATAGTGCTCCATGAGGGAGAATTTGTTGAAGGAGAAACACAGTGGAGGATTGGTCGGGCACTTTGGTCATGAAAAGACATTTGCAAAGTTTAATGAGTCATATTTTTGGTCAGGAATGCGAGAAGAGGTTAAAATATTTGTGGACAGATGCATAATTTGCCAGCATTCGAAGGGCAAGAGGTAGAATGCAGGATTTTATCAACCATTACCCATACCTAAGAAACTGTGGGATGTAGTCAACATGGACTTCATATTGGGGTTGCCAAGAACACAAAGAGGGTTCGACTCAATATTTGTGGTGGTGGATAGATTTTCCAAGATGGCACACTTCATTCCATGTCAGAAGACCAGTGACGCAACTCACATTGCGAACCTATTTTTCAAAGAATTCATTCGACTTCACGTCTTACCAAGGAGCATAGTTTCGGATCGAGACACTAAGTTAGTATGAAACTTTTGGAGGACCTTATGGAAGAAGCTAGGAATTAACTTGTCGTTTAGTTCATCTTATCATCCTCAGACGGATGGATAGACAGAAGTGGTGAACAGAAGTCTGGGAGACTTGCTAAGGGGCTTGGTGATAGAACACCACAACCAGTGGGATAACATATTACCACAGGCGGAGTTTTATTATAATGACTCAGTTAACAAAATCATGGGGAAGATTCCATTTAATATTGTCTATTGCATGCACCCGAGAGGAATTTTTGAGTTGAGGGATTCAGAACAGACTGCGACTAGGAGTGCTAGTGCAGAAGATTTCGCAGAAGTGATGAAGGAACTTCACAGCCAGGTGAAGGAACGATTGCAGAGTTCGAGCCAAGAATATAAGAGGAGAGTATATCAGCTCAAAAGACAGCTTCAATTTGAAGTTGGTGATTTGATCGTCGCACATTTGAGAAAGGAAAGTATCCCAAGAGGAACATATAATAGATTGAAAATGAAGAAAATCGGACCATGCAAGGTCTTGAAGAAGTTTGGGAGAAACTCTTATGAGATTGAATTACCCGATGGGATCGAAATTTCCATGATATTCAATGTCTCAGATTTATATCCATATAAAGCTCAGGAAGCAGAAGAAGGAAATGAACAACCAGAGGTTCAGCGGCGAAAATAGATGCCAGAGGCATAAAAGCCGTAGATGGAGTGCATACTGGACAAAAGGATCAGTAAGAAAACGAGGCGAAAACAATACTTTGAATACTTGGTCAAGTGGAAAGGACATCCAGTTGAAGATGCCAGCTGGGAAAAAAAAGCAACGATTCAGAAGCATGGACAGACCATGCATGAGCTCATGGACAGGAGCCCATGAAAAATTTCAAGCGAGGGAGTATGATGTAGGAGCATCACCAATGTCAAGCAAGTGTGGGGCAAGCGCCAATGCATTTTGGGCACATGATGAATTGTTTAAAAACTTTTGAATATGGATGCGCCAAACATAAATGTAATAGTTAAGGAGAGGCATACTTATATATTGTAATCAGACCTTAAGCGACCCGCTCTCATCTGAAGTAGTAAGAAGGAATTTATAGTAGTTAGTGAAGGTAGGTAGAATTGAATTCCTAGATTAGATAGTTTTAGGAGTCAGAGGGAAAATGAATATAGACACCCTCACTTATATTATTGTAATAAGAAGCAACATTATGAGAAGAGAGTATAGAAGAGAAGAATCAGAGAGCTATGTAGACGAATTTCCATGTACAAAAGTTCTGGATTAATACAAAAAAGATTTGATTCAGACTCATGGTGTTCAAATATTCTCTCTGTATGCATTTTTGAATGCTATGCTCATGAATGTATTACTCTTTCTATCATGCAATTTCTTTTATGCTATGTATGAATGATTTCTTGTTGAATGTTTAAAATCAGAGAGGAAGAGTAAGAAATGAGTTTCAATTGTTTCTCTGTCTTAGTGAGTAAAATTCCTGCAAGGAGTGCAGTGGAGTTTGTCCGCAAGGAGTGAGTTGAAAAAAGTCAGATTTCATCTCTGAAAGCTCAGGCGAGATAATAATTGTTCTCATTTTCACAGAAGTGCAAGTTGAGCACAGGAGCCATGCAAGGTGTGCGGAGGCTGAGTAGAGTCTTAAGTTTTGTAACCTGAGTGAAGTATTGAGAGACTGATGCTGCAGGGAGTGCAGAGAGTCGAGGGACTTCAATTCCTTGGAGTAATTGAATAATTTTCCGCAAGGAATGCGTGCAAGATCTTATTTAAGACTCGAAGTTGGAAAAACTCAGGAAGGATAAAGCCTTCAAAATTGTCAAAGAGAAGCACAGGGAGCTTGTGCATTGGATCATTGAGAAGGCATCACAAGTTTGTGTCACAGGAGTTTAAGTACCATTGAAAAACACTTTGATGAAAAGTTACAGAAGTCCTTCAGAAGGAAGAGAATCAGACAGCCGAAATTCTCCGTGGAGAATTTGCGAAGTCCCGTGAGCCGTCAGATCTGATAGAGAAGCAAGGGGGTTACGAATATTTCAAAGGTTCAAGCTCAGGAGAGGCAGAGCCATAGGTCCAAGCCAAAAAGGGTCATTGGATTTACCAGAGGATTTTCATTTCGGGGTTTCGTGAACTGAAGTCCCGAATATTTGCGTTAAGACTCCCGAAATCGTGAAGTGCAAAGTCCCGAAGGGCTGAAAGGATCGTGTGGGCCATAGAGATCAGCAGGGTGGATAGGTGGCGCACTTGTCAACACGGAAGTCAACTGCATCAACCATTTTGGGGTTTCATGAATTGAAGTCTCAAGATCTTTTCTTTAAGACTCACAAATCATGAAGTGCGAAGTCCCAAAAATGCAGAAAGTCTAGTTGTGGGACTAGCGACGGGAATCGTGTTGAAGGTTGACATTTCAGGATTTTGGGAAATAGAGAATCAGGATTTCAGGGTTCGTGGAGCAGAGTCACATGACATCGCCACTCACAAACTCGCGTAAGGAGAAATTTGAAATTGGCAAGGAAAAGGTCAAGTGTTGATTCGTTTCGGGTTTTGGGGACTGAGAGACAGGCACTCGACCACCAGATTCATGAAATCGTGAAGTCTTATCTCCCGAAGTATAAAAGGGGGAAATTTCTCAAGTTTATTTGTGGGTGCAAATTTCCCAAAAGGGAAATAGAAGAGCCAATTGCTGAGAGCTCCTCGAGCCAGTCGAGAGGAAAGATCTTGTGTGCATGGACTTTTCGACCTACGGATTGGGGAGGGTTGCATCAGTTTCCTCATAACCCTCGCTAGGGTTTATCTTTCCTCTTAGTGGTACTCTGCTAGAGGTCAGGTACTTTGGTTTGATGCAGTTGCATTGTTGGGTTATCTGTTTTGGAGATAAGTATTCTTCCTTGTTGGTTTTCTCTAGTGCATAGAGCCAGTTCTTGGTTATATTGTATTGGAAAGGATATTCTCTCTAAGAAAATTTTGTTTATTTTTTTTCCCTTGTGAAGAATGGTTTCCCAGGGTAAATGTTTGTGTATTCTTGTGTTTGTTTACCTGCTTCTTTATGTTTCACTATATTGATTATTGAATGTTGAAAGAAAACTAAATTGATATGGTAAATATGATTTAAAAAATAATAATGAAAATTCAAAAACATATGTATGTTATATATGTAACATATATAACATATTTTAAACCATGATCCCGCAAAACACTACCTGATTCCACTATAAACAAAACTCACACGAGACAGTCAAAACTAAACCCTCGACCCTCCCAAACAATCCAAAAAGATAGATAGAGACTGCACTCAACATCCAAACTACAAAGGGAGAGAGACATAGACCCACCACATAGACAGAGAGGCACGACAAGAAGAGATGCAGGGACCCCACCAAAGAGCCAGAGACAAAGAGGAACAAAGAAGCCTACTAGACCAACAATGATTTCTAGATCGGTAAATTTTTCTCACTCTGTCCTTTTCAAATTTCTCATTATGTTGTCAACCAATTGTAAATATCAATCATGTATATCATGTGGTTAATCCCAAAAAAATACATTGTCTATTATGTAATGTTTTCTTGTGTTTGTGTGTTGTTAATCTTCTTTCTCTATTTTCTGTATGTTGGCATGTATCCTTCCCTCCCTTCATCATGCACCCATAGAGATTCCCTTTCATTTAATAAAGAATTAAAAGGGTTCCCCAAACATGACCTCATAATCAATTCCTCATGGATATTTCATTTTCCCTTTCTTGGTCATTTGTTTCCAAAGAAACTACCTTAAGCATGGAACATTGTGAAATATGAATTTGTATAAATACATGATGCACACCCAGTTCCCTATCATTAAAACCACTTACTTAACAATGAGTATCCAACTGAAATTGCCATAAAAAAACTAGATATCTCCCATGGAACAACTTACATTAGAGATAAGTGTTTGTCCAATACCTAGCTTTTATTATAATATCTCCTTAGCCACACATGATTTTTTTTTTATAGTTCACTTTTCTAATTTTTTTTTTTGAAATGGATGAATTCTAGGATTCATATATGGATGCTAACAAATCTAGAAAGAAAACATAATTAATAATCAAATTGAGCATAGATTATGAACAAGATGAGATAGAAACAAACTTTGGTATTCCAAGACTTAATTATGTTGACACCAAGTTTTGTATGGACCCTAAGATAGTCTTCAAGTGGGGATACTTGTACTAGATGTTCCAAGAGGAGACTTACATTGATATTCCACTCCTCCCTATAAACTCAAATCTAGATCAAGGGGTATATCAATCCATCAAACATTCATAGATTTAGAAGGTAGTTTCCCACCCTATTGGTTTTCCCTACATGAATACCATTAATGCGTGAGCATTAGTTAGGAAGGCATTGATCACATGGTGATCTAGGTTACCAATATAAAATCTATTTCCTCATTTCAAAAATCATCGCTAGGCATATACTACATTTATTTGTTGGCAAGGTTCACCTCAATGATGAATGCATGTTATAATTCCCTTTGAATTGTAGGGATGTTATGAAACATTGTTGGCCACATGGAAAATTATTGAAATACATAATAATAGTGACATACCCAACCAACCTTCTAAGGACCCCATATAAGATCATGTCACCTCTTCTAATTAAGGACATTCTCCAATATCTCATATGAACAACATAGAGGACATATGAACATAAGTTGTAAACATGAGTAGAAACATTCATCTTTGAACAATTATATAATCTAGCCACTAGAAAATCGTTGATACAATATATTTATCCACCTTCTTCGATATTGTTTGGAACACCACCTCCCAAAGGTACCTAGAAAATGTGTGGAATGAAAAGGGGATCCTTTAGAAGTTAAACACTTTAGGACAATAAATCCATGACCACACCTAACTAGCTAACAAGTTAGGAATTCCATCCTAAGACAACTTATAACATTTTGTTTTATCCATTTCTCATTTCGAACCCAAAGCTTCACTAAAATTTTGAACACAATACATGATATTTTCCATTGTCTATTTTCCCTCCAAGATGTTCATTAACTATATGAACAACATCATAAACTTGGAGGGGAATACCTTTAATGAAATCAAGAGTAGGCTAGTGGTGTAGGAGGTAAATGAGAGTCTTGTGGGTGACTACATAGAGAATTGATGATAGAGGGAGACCTTTGTAATTAATATGAGAAAACAAAATTTTTCATATTTAGCTTGATTAATTGAATGGAAAGCTAAGTCATATGAAAAGAGGGTCCCGATAGCTTGAAAAACAATATAACTAAAGTTGAATGTCCCTAGGCATATAGCCCATTCCATACCTTCCTATAGAACCATTACATTATCAAGGATAAATTTCACTATGATGAAACTAGTTTACTCTATTCGAAGGAATTGAGGTAATAGACACCGAAGCTATAGGGCCAAAAATTTCACCAAGATTTGGTAATAGACATTGAGAAATTTCATTAGTCTTCAATGAATAATTAGTATTTGATCCACCACTTTAGGGATAAACTTGAAAATACCTTTATTGATAAGAGACATGAATTTATTTTATTTTACCTCTTTATAAAACCTAAGTAGGTCAATATAACACACTCGTGGGTGGTTTTCCAAAACTCACTTGATAATCCATCCAAACTAGGGGAATAATCATCAATCATATCCATCAATACTTTTAGCAACTATGGAAGGGTAAACTCCTCATCACACATTCTTTCTTTCCCATGGGATAAATTTTTGGGGACAAGGTCAACTCATGTCTACATTCCCACCCTCAAATCATTCATCGTTCCTTGGGATGGGAGGATGATATGAGAGTGGTTAATGAATTAATTCTCAATCCCCTCTTAGGTGTTTATCCTTCTCAATGACACCTTGATGGATCCAATATTTAAGAATCCTTTTTAACAACAAACATTTATAAAATTTCCGTGGTGAGTTGATTCTTGGCTATAAATCAATGGATCCAAGATCAAATCTGGGCACCTTAGGCTTGCTAAATATCATATACTTTCAAAAAGTTCCTAATGTTCACCACACATGATTGAAGAGATTAATAATAAAGAGTATATTGGACCTAACAATAGACAAATTCAAATTCATTAGGAGGATACAAGTTGGAAAGGACAATGACTCAATTGTCGAGATTAAGAAGAAACCACATAACTCTCCCTAATGGGTCCATTCCATTGAAAATTATGCACATGATGGGTTCATTCCATGGATAATTACGTACATGATGGGTTCATTCCATGGTTAATTATTCATGTTGAAATCTTGGGTGAGAAATATATATTATTGTGGACATAAATCACATGATGAGAAATGCCAATGAAGAAAGACTTGTAGAAATAGACTATGCATCACAACAAAGTAACTAAGGCTAGATGATCATCTACACCACACACAACACTTTGAATTGATGTTAATATGGGTGGAAAATCCCACATAAGTGTGACTGAGGGCCTACATATCGAATCCTACTACATTATTGGCAAAGGGTTTGGTGGGTGATGGGCCTCATAAACCATCCATTCTAAAGAATGGGACCATTTTGTTATTTATAGTCACAGAGATCATGCACTCATTATAGAGAGAGATATGTACTAATATGGATGAAATTAAAATTATTAGAATATCCACCAAAGAAAGACTTGTAGTAACAAATTATACATAAAAAAGGACTAACCAAGGCGAGAGGGTAAACTGCACCACACATGGGACAATAACCCATTGTTAATATGGGTGAGGAATCCCACACAAGAAATATGAAATCATAACTCAAACATTGCTACTCTATTTAAATGTTTTCTACATCAGGGCCTTTTTAAAAAAAATACAAAAAATAAAAATAAAATCCGATAATATAACCAATTTTATCCATACTTTCGGAGTACGACATTGGTTTTTATGTACATATGTAGTAGTGTAAGTAGGTTACACAGTGAAGATGATGTTGCCTAGTTTGGAGAATCATGGTTCCATCTAATTTATGGAGTCACCAAGCCAATAATAGTATTCAACTAGAGAACACTCCTATTTTATGCAATGGTCCAAGCCATATCTAAGTCCAAACATACAACCTTAGGAAAACATCCAACTTTCTAGATGGAATCATATTTGTTTTACTTCATTCACATTGTCAACTCCTTCCCAAGGATATGTTGGAAATGGAAATCAAAGGATCCACCTATTCACATATATTGTTAGATATTATGGGAGAAACAATATATAATCTATTATGCTAAGATATGTGAGTGCTGTATATCTCCCTTATATCAACTATTGTTCTATGTGCCAGAAAAATGTATGTTAGAAAAATAAATGCAATCTATTGGAGAGGTGGGTGAATTGTATGTCATTAATAAGGGAGAAAAAATTTAAGTATTTGGAGATATTAAGGCTCCACATTTACTTACCAATATTATATAAGACAAATTGTCACTCCAGGATATAGTATATAAGATGCCTGTACCTAGAGTTAGAGAAACTTTGATGTGAGACAAGAAATAACCCTAGCATTTTCTACCATTTTATGTAGGGTTCTATATATTCAAGGATATTAAAGAGAAAATGGAATAAGTAGAAAACATAAAATGGTGGCCATATCTAAATGAAGTGTGAAAATAATAGGAGCTCTATATAAGGCTTATTTAATTTGATGATAGTATTTTAAAGAAGATAAGTGGCTTCAAGGAAAGAAACAAATGACTAGAAATAAATGTTTTCAAGAGAGAAAGGACGGAAAAGAAAGATGCATCTAAAGTAAGACTAGAAAAGGAAAGGATGGATAAGGTGGTTGAAGCATTGATGCTTAAATAAGTAAAGGAGGAAACAAGAAGGAAATAATATTAAGAACTAAGCTTAAATAATAGTAACATAATAAAAGGAAAGTGGAAGAAGAGAGAAAGAGGAAATAAGAAGAATGAGAGAGATTGAAAAAGAGAACTTTATATGTCTCCAAATTGAGGATCCATGGGATTTCTAACTGGTGTTCTCTAGAATTCCATGCCTTTAACCTGGTTGAAAGAAATTTATATGTAGTACTTCCTTCCACTGTACATTGCCTCCAAAAATTGGTTTCTATATAATCTTTGGTCCCATAGACTTTCTCACAGTGTTTGTCTCTCTAATATTAAGACCT
The DNA here is from genome assembly GCA_010110895.2 of Picea sitchensis. Taxonomy (NCBI): domain Eukaryota; kingdom Viridiplantae; phylum Streptophyta; class Pinopsida; order Pinales; family Pinaceae; genus Picea; species Picea sitchensis. The sequence goes on along the minus strand of SNQJ01S0049360.1, from coordinate 33,952 downwards.
CGTGTTACTTAAGCCTAATATTTGTCACAATTGAGTGAATAATGTTTTTATTTTCTTATTATAGATAACTAAGAGGGATTACTTTATCTGTCTCCAAATTGAGGGATTACTCTATTGATGCATGCACTCATAGTTAATTGGGATCCCCTTGGGAAGAGAAATTGAATTTAATGGTATAATTTGATTGTTATAGGGCCAAATTTGTTTAATGGGTACAAGTGGGTTCTTGTTCTATAGCCAAAAGTGCATAGAAGTGGATGTCCCTAAGTTGTGCTAGAGTTACATGTCCATAATGATACCTTTGGAAATAAATAAATAGTAAATCTTGGTGGCACTATAGGCTTATATTTAGACCCTAGGGAAGAAAACATGCTTGCAACTTTTCATATTAAAGGAAAATTATATCTGAATTTACAAAAAGTGGTTGTTATAGGCATGTTGTGTGATAATGACCAACCTTCTATGTTCAAAATGGAAGAGGGAATTTCTATCACATCCCTATAAATATCCATAGACTAAAGTTTTGAATACATGGAATATGAGCAAAGAGATACTTGTCCTATGACTCATTTCTCCAAATGATGATATTTGTGAACTACATGCAAAGGATATACATGTAGGGAGACCCCTTATATAGAATTTTATCCTTTGAGAGTGGGGTCTCCCTATATGTGTTACAGATTCTTTGATACCTAAAGAAAAACCTTCAACAAGGTGAACTCCGGCTTTCTAAAAGAATCCTATAGTAACTATAACATGAATCTCGTCAAGGTTGATTCCCTCTATCTGAGAGAATCCAACAACCTTGTATTGGTACTCTTCAATACTCCCATTGGCTACAATATTGGAATTTATCACTTGTTTACATTTGCAAACAAATGAGCATGTTGAGAATTTTATTGTAACGATGAAATTCACTTGTAATATTATGTTCTTGTGGTTTCCTCAGGATTTTCATAACAACATTTATGACACTCATTGATTGTTTCTCTCATTTGATGATGATATAGGACGTATAATAAAATAGTTATTTGTCATATATATCTTCATCAAGTGAGGGAAGTTTGTGTATAATATAGGAAAGTGAGACATCTGGTATGTCTAACAGGAAGAGATCAACTAGAGATGAGAATATCAGAAGAAAATTCCATAGACGCATGGAAGTTTTTCCTTCTAAAGAGGGGTAATGTTCTTATGATGATGAGAGAATATACAAAATTGAGGTGACCTTGAGGTACAAACATATAGTGAAATGATGGGTACCCAAGTATCTTCCTGAAATAAACACTGATTTTTGTGTCAACGAAAGGATATACCACATTGCTCCATCGTCATTACATGGTTTGGGGATATTTTCCATGGATGGAATAAAGGTATATTATGGAAGATTAATTTAATTGATGGGGTATGTTGGACCTTGTTACATCTAAAAATATTGGATATGTCTAATCCAATATAAAAAAATGTATGCAAAGATATGGGTTGGTTGCAAATTATATACAGTTAAAAGAAAATGATCAAAATAAAGGAAAAACTCTGTATATTGTCGAAAGGCCAAAAGAAATGGGGAATATTGCAAGGTTTATAAATAGTACATGACCTGCAACCACAAATAAGAAACCCAATTGGGTATTTCAGGGGAGTGAAAGAAACTATGTATTCATATGTTAAATAAAATCAATACATGTAGGGGAAGAGTTATTGATTGCTTACAATTTGTAACATCCCGCTCTGGCGCACTGAAAAAACTTATTCTTTGAGGACACTTGCTCGCAAGTGATCTGGATTTTTATGATGATGAACCACTTAACCTTGATGATGATGCATCATGATTGATGACAGGATCTTTTACTATTGCTATATACAGGTGCTATTGACTCAGTTTCATTGAGTGTGCAAG
>SNQJ01S0049359.1:93537-120143 GCA_010110895.2 Picea sitchensis | reverse complement strand
TTAACATGGTTGGATTTTTTGTCCCCGCAGGTTTCGAACCGGTGACTTTAACATCACGGAATGGCTTAACAACACACTCCGTCACCGACTGTCCTACACCTCAGGGACATGTTTATTCAAATTATTATTTTTTATTTCATTTTACAAATTAAATATACAAAAGAAAAAATAGTCTAAAAAATTATTATTAATAAATAAATAAATAAAAATAAAAATATTGTAAAAAAACATTATTAATAAATAAAAAACAAAAATTTCAAAGAATTAAAATTTAAATATCCACAACTCATTCAATTATACTCCAAAACCATTCCCCGTACATACTTAATGATTAAATCTAATTTTAAAGAATTAAAATTTAAATATCCACAACTCATTCAATTATACTCCAAAGCCATTCCCCGTACATACTTAATGATTAAATCTAATTTTAAAATGTTGTGGGTCCTTGAATTCACCACAAGTTACTTCTTCTTCTTTTTTTCAAAGCCCGTACCTACTTAATGATTAAATCTAATTTTAAAATGTTGTGGGTCCTTGAAATCACCACAAGCTACTTCTTTTTTTTTCTTTTCAAAACATACTAGTCTCTCACCTATTCTGTAGTAATCACTAAAGTAGGAGATCATCATCCATGCACTGGAGAAAATAATTTCCATTACTATATTTTGATGATTATCTTTAACAATGTTAAAATGACAACATACCTCAAATCATTTTGGCATTCTTATTCGTTCATTTAAAGGTATGTTAGTTTTGTTTTTTTTTCTATCCACGTCTCTTATTCTTTCTTTCTTCTTTTAGTTTTCATTCTTGAGTGACATCTGAGAGGGCTTGAGGCCTTACCCTACCTTGATGGTTTGAATAGCAAAAATCAAACGCATGAGCATCTGAGTTATTATTATTATTTAAAATTTAAATATTAGAAATATTGTAATGTTCTTGCCGAAAATGATAACGATGAGTGAGAAAACTAATTTATTTTGCTCATATTTCCAAAAGAACAAACTAATTTAATTATGAGTGAGTGAGAATTAATTTGGTTTGCTCATCTTTCCAAAAAATCAAGTGAACCATCTTTAATTTAATTCGCATAACTAAATACACTGGAAAAAGTTAATTAAACTAAAAAGAAAAACTTTATAGCGTAATTATATTATGTAAAAAAGTTAAAATAAAATTAATCTTAATTAAATATGTTAATTAAAGTCACTTAAGAAATTATTTAATCTTTGAAAAAGTTTTAACTAAAAAACCATTTAATTTTTGAAAAAGCTTTAACTAAAAAACCATTTAATTTTTGAAAAAACTTTAACTAATTAATTATGTCAGGTATAAAATTTAAGTGAAAGTGAGTGCCTTTGCAGCCTCTACTATCTTAGTTTCTATTGTGTTCTCTTTACCATAAGCAATGTTGTCTTTGATATTGCCTGCAAATAGAGTGGGCTCCTACCCTACAAGGGCTATGTGTTGTCTCAGAGACCTCAAATTAAAGCTCCTGATGTCTTGCCCATCAATGAGTAGAACCCCTTTCAGGGGATCATAGAATCTCTCGATCTTACCCTATAAGGACTATGTGTTGTCTTAAAAACCTCAAATTAAAGCTCCTGATGTCTTGCTCGTCAATGAGTAGAACCCCTTTCAGGGGATCATAGAATCTCTCGATCTTACCTGGCAGGGACTACGTTGTAGCTCTTATTTACTCATATCACAGAAATTATTTACTCGTATTAAAAAACAAATTGTAAATTTGGTAAACTAAGAGTACTAATTCCTAATCATTATTTGATTTCAAGCCAATACAAAAACACTTTTTTATTCCAGCATAAAAAAGAAAACATCTCCATTATGTGCTCGAGGCATAGTACATATATAAGAGGAGGATTCCTTCAAATTGATTGTTCGCCAAATCTTTAAAAGATACATGGATCGTTCTTCAAAAAAATGTTAGAAAATAGTTTAACACTATAAAACTAATGTCCATTATGATATATTAAAGTTAGAAAATAGGTTAACAATATAAAATTAATGTTTATTATGATATATTATAGTTATCATGTATGTCCTCTTTTGTTTTGTTTTTATTTGACTAGTGTGATGTGTGATGTTATTGTTTGAGGGAATTCTGATCACAAGAATGATTAGTTTGTTGACAAATACATTTAAGGATGATGTGATCTATATCTTTGATCTAATTTGATGTATTATTGTTGGATGTGGATATATATATGTTATGGTTTATGTTTTGATATTTTTGTGATGCTATTGAATATTGAAAATGAACATGTGGTTACATGATGAAAGCTATTGTGTTATATGTTGTTATTGATGGTTTGTCAATTGCAACAAGAAGAACCATAGGTGCATTTGGACTCCAAATTGAGTCAAAATATGTGGACGAAGGATGGGGTTAGGTTATAGATGATTGACATGTACATGACATTTCTTATTGTTTATTTATGGTAATTGGACAATGTTATTTGATATGATGTCTCTAGATGTATGTATAGACAGGGAAACATTTTCCAAATAAGATTACATATGGGAAAAGGGTTGTATGATGAGATTTGACATTAGTACCATTAGAGAGAGGAGGTCTAGGTTGCTTATTCCTACCTACTAACCTTCATGTCATGTAATAGGTTGAAAAACAAATGTTTTAATGTTTTTTCTTGGAGGTCACATGGTGTTGTAAGGGTAGGCTGCGGATTCAATCACTTATGAGTTCCTACTAAGGGAATGCAATAAGGTGTCAATCCTTAACCCTTAGTGGCAATTGGTCTCTCACCATTGGTGAATGAGTTGGGTGGGCTAAGTCCCAACCATGGCATTGTCCCCCATCATTGAAAAATAATGCTTGAATGGCATGCAAGAACAAGACACCCTTGGTRCATACCATTAGGTAGTACTTGAAGGGCATGTAGGGGCATGGTACCCTTACTATCATKCTCTTGAAGAGTTGTAGATGTTATGGTATCTCTCGATGCAGGTTACTTGAAGAGTTGTAGAGGTTATGTCAAGCTCTTAGTATCTAATACTTGAAGTCTTTGAGGTATCTTGGYATTGAATTTGATTTTGTTTATGCGTAATTGAATATATGAATACTTTGGGAGAAATTTACCCTCTCGCATATGGATTATATTTTAGCATCGGAAGTTAAATGAATTGCATGACTCGTTTGATTGATTGTATAACTTATGCACATGTTTGGTAAAAAGGGAAATATAACTTATTTTATGATTGGAAATGGAAATGCATATAGAAAGAGGCGAGTTAAATAGTAAGAAATAAATTTTATTTAAATAGAAAATAGTAATTTCACATGCACCCACTCAATGAGGGAAAAAAAAAAGGATTTAGGAAACATCTAAGAGTAAAAAAAGGAGAATGGGTTGGGATGTGATGAATAATCTCTATTTTGCATTTTAAATAAAGAATTAGTTGTGCATGGAGTGACACATGAGTGGGTGAATAATATGCATTTAGTAATTAAAATAAATAGTATTTTATATTATATGGACAAATGGCATGAGCCTCAAAGGCTATATAAGAAAGGAGGTTTGAGCTTGAAAGGTCACATTTTTGCACCCTAATGTTGGATGGATGTCATAATGATGACTTTTTTTCTCAGTGAGTTGGTGTTGAGTTTGGTCTCAAGATTGTTTATGTACTTGGGAGGTGGGGACCTCATATGCTCTATATGAAGCACACAATCTGAATTCTAGTTTTTGTACTCTTCTCAAACAACCCATTGCACCCCGAAGGTCCCTAGGGAAAAAGAGTAGTCATTTGGGAGTTAGTAGGGTGGTCAACCAATAAGAAAAATATATATTTGGCAAAGAAGAATTGGGGCTAATGCTTGGAGAAAATGTGGAAATAACGAATCATCAAGGGAGGATGTTCTATAGCCTTTTGTAAATAGGTATGTCAGATTGAAATTTGTAGAGGTATTTGCATTTCTTTGGAAAATTGGGAATCGGTATTTGGGGTTTGAAATTTCTAAAAATATCCAAGCGAATTAGTGAGTGTTTTAAGTGTTGAATTTGTTGATTAGACCCTTAGATTAAGCTTCAAGACTAGCCTAACCCCTGTAGAAAATCCCACAGTAAATTATTGCTTAAGAAAAATTCTAGAAAGCAGATTGTGAATTATTTTTGTGTACATATAAAGGTGGTTGCACCTTGTAGAAACCACAAATACAATCAACTACTAGTTACCCATACAAAACCCCATAGTCACATCCATCTGATTGCCAATTTCCCTTAGGAAACCCGTAGTCACATCATGTATGTGCATAATTGTGTTTTTCGAGGAAAATGTCTTGGATTTTTTTGGTTGTTTTCTTCCACTTTAGGAGGGAATAATGGGGTATGATTTAGTAGTGTTAGTAGCCTTGTCTAAACTATGTTTAAAACATCTTTTGACTGATTTGGTTGTTGTATTTGAGTTTTAGAGTGTTCATCTTAATTCCCAACTAGTAGGTTGATTACTTTGCATTGTTGAAACTTGAGCTTTCTGAACTATAATACTTATAATATGAACATTGATTTAATGATAATCCTCCTCCAATCTAAGAAAAGAAATGAAGAATTGTTATGGTTACATGCATAGATATAGAGCATCAAAAGAGGCTTTTGTATGCATCAAAGCTTTGATTGAAGTGTGTTCTTGATTGATCATTATTAAGTTTGTTATGTAATTGTTGTTATTGAGTATTTCAAGATGAATTACCAACATAGTAGATAGGGTCATGGTGAGCTAAAAGAGAGTTGTTTCAATTGTTATATTGTTTATAATTTGAGAAAAATTGGTTATATGGAAAAGGGTATTATTATCCTTGATTAATGAATTGTTAGTGCCCTAATGAGAATATTGTAAGACTATCATAGAGGGTAGTAGAGGGTCATTGAATGACCAACGGAAGTTAAGTCATTGTGGGCTAGAAATTCATATTGTATAAATATGTATTGAACATATTAAACTACATGTTGGCAGATTTTGTTGAGTATATTACATTGAAATATTTTAAGGATTGTGAAACTGAATGTAAAGAATTGATGATTGCATAGCTCCATGCATTATCCAATGATTCCTATACTTATGTATATGTTGTGAAGTTGATTCTTACTTATATACATAATGCTCCAAAGTAGGTTATGTATATTCCTACTTTTGTGAAATTTTTCTACATTTTTGTTTTCTTTATATTAAGTTTTTTACTTTTTCATTTTTTATGTTTTTTTTTTTTTTCACATATGGTTTTTAAACCCTAAAACTCCTAAAATCTTTAAAATTCTACATTTAAAAAAAAATAAAAAATCTAATTTATTAACCAAAACCATTGAAAAAAATGTACACTTCATGATCCATTATTATAAAAATGTTTGTTTTCTTTTAAATAAAAAGTCTAATTTATTAGTCAAAAATATGAAAAAAATTGTAGACTTCATAATGCATTCTTATAAAAATGTTTGTTTTTTTTTATAAATTATGAAGATTAAAGAAATTTACTAACTTTTTTAAGTGTTAAAAACTTTTTATTGAATGTGTTTTTTTAGTGATCTTAAAACTTTTCTAAAAATTCCAAAAATATGGAAAAAAAAATATAAATTTCATTATCCATTCTTATAAAAAAAAAATTATAAATAATGAAGATTAAAAAAATTTACTAACTTTTTTAAGTGTTAAAAACTTCTTATTGAATTTAGTGATCTTGAAACTTTTCTAACAATTGCTTAAAAACTTCAATCAATTCTCCTTAAATTAAATACGAAGTGAAAAAAATATATATTAGAAAAATATTAATACTAATTTTAATAATATAAAATAAATAAATAAACTAACTACCTAATCCATAATCAAGTTAATTATTAATGAAAAACATCATAATATTACTCAATTAAAATCAATGGAAATGATATTTGAAGGCCCATATGAACAAAACATGTTGATGATATCATTGAATGCAAGTATAGTGTGATGGAATCTTAAGCATAAAAAGGGGCGCATTTCAATATTAATCATTGAGGCAAAAGGGAAAGCCAGCTAATATATGGTTAAAATATTTGAATTGCTTATTTTAGATTTGCAGTCCAACAATATATTATCTATAACCACCTTATCTTCTTTATCACCGTGTTTTTCACTATAAAATTCATAACTTTTACAATCATAGAAAGTTTCAAATGATGAATTTAAAGGTTTTTATTATTATTTTATTTATATATAAAATTCATACATACATGTCCACATCCGTCGATTTGCCATCCCTTTTGAAGACGAAATTATTTATTTATTAAAAATGCATGTGTGCAAATAGAATATAACTCTTTCTTATAAATTCATAGATTGCCTCAAAATCCATTAAAACCTTCTATCATATTTCAATTATGATCTCTCACATTAAATTATAATTAAAATATATCTAGTGACCTTTGGAATCATTCTTGGATGTTGTTACTTTAATTGTTATGATAGTACCTTATTTTGCTCCTTCATATGCGGCCACTTGATTTGATATTTATCATAATACATATATGTGTGAAAGGGTGTCATTATGCATATCACATGTTTAAACACTATTTTTNTATTTGAAGGCCCATATGAACAAAACATGTTGATGATATCATTGAATGCAAGTATAGTGTGATGGAATCTTAAGCATAAAAAGGGGCGCATTTCAATATTAATCATTGAGGCAAAAGGGAAAGCCAGCTAATATATGGTTAAAATATTTGAATTGCTTATTTTAGATTTGCAGTCCAACAATATATTATCTATAACCACCTTATCTTCTTTATCACCGTGTTTTTCACTATAAAATTCATAACTTTTACAATCATAGAAAGTTTCAAATGATGAATTTAAAGGTTTTTATTATTATTTTATTTATATATAAAATTCATACATACATGTCCACATCCGTCGATTTGCCATCCCTTTTGAAGACGAAATTATTTATTTATTAAAAATGCATGTGTGCAAATAGAATATAACTCTTTCTTATAAATTCATAGATTGCCTCAAAATCCATTAAAACCTTCTATCATATTTCAATTATGATCTCTCACATTAAATTATAATTAAAATATATCTAGTGACCTTTGGAATCATTCTTGGATGTTGTTACTTTAATTGTTATGATAGTACCTTATTTTGCTCCTTCATATGCGGCCACTTGATTTGATATTTATCATAATACATATATGTGTGAAAGGGTGTCATTATGCATATCACATGTTTAAACACTATTTTTGGGTGTCCCCGAGGCTGCATTAAGGTGTGAGGTAAATAGTCCCAAGGATAGCTCAGTTGGTAAGATGTGGACACGCTCTTCCAGTTTGGGGAGAGGTCACAGGTTCAAGCCTAGCTATGAGTCCTTGGGGCTGCTGCTTTTCCACTCCCATATCATCCACTATGTGGGGAAGTATCGGGGTGGGTTCCCAGCGAGTTAATTTCTCATTTGAAAAAAAAGGTGTGAGGTAAAAATCAACCTTTAAGAATATGGTAATGGGCTTTGGTTTATATATATATTTGAGTTTTAAGATGTTTTTTTTTTTTCTTTTTGGGCAAATAGAAAGCCACAAAATTATTTCTTCAATGAAAAATAAAAGTAGTGATTGCAATGTAAGAGTCATTTTTCAACTTCGCATTAGGGTTCTAAATATTCATAAAATTTGAAATATCAACTATATTCGTTCCATAATACAAAAAGGATGTTTATCTATTTTCCTAAATCTTATAAATACTCATAAAATTTGAAATATCAACTATATTCGTTCTATAATACAAAAAGGATGTTTATCTATTTTCCTAAATCTGATATGGATCAGTGTTATAATAAATAAGTTTGACAACATACCTAATACTCAATTTCACTGAGTAACCATTTATTAAAATTATTCAATGTTTTTATCGTCGTATACTTAGATGACATCCCCATGTTTAGCAAAACATGGGAAGAGCATGAAGCAAATTCAACAAGTGTTGAGCACCCTGTAACAACACAAGGTATATTCCAACCTAGAGAAGTGCTCGATGTTGGCATGCAAAGAATTCAATATATTAATACATTGTGTATGAGTGTGGTGCTCATGTGGATCAATCAAGATCCAAGTCATTTATAATTAGTTGGCTTTGAAGACACTAACAAAGTTTCAAAATTCTTGGGCCTCGCGTATTTTTACCGTGTGGTCATTGTTATCGCCATTTATTCGCACACCTAGTCTAAAAAGCTAAGCCTTACGTATATGCACCATCATAGTCCATGTATCCCTTGTCATGCACACTTTCACACCATTTTTCCCTTGAAAAACTTAGGAAAACACTTTTTGTAAAGTTATTTTCTCTTAATTAAAGTCATAATTCCATTTTATGTTTGTTCCTCTCTTTATTTTATTTAAATTAAAGGTAAAAATCAAATAGTGGTTATCTCTTTATTTTATTTAAATTAAAGGTAAAAATCAAATAGTAGTTATCCTTGATATGGTCAAAATAATAAAATATATTATTTGACCAAATCAATTGTTATCCACTAATTGTTTTTTATCTTTAATTTAAATAAAATAAAGAGGGGAAAAGACATAAAAGGAGATTATGAATTTAATTAAGTGAAAATAACTTTTTTTTTAAAAAGTGTTTTCCTAAGTTATGCAAGGGAAAATGGTGTGAAAGTGCGTATGACAAGGAATACATGGACTATGATGGTGCATATTGGTAAGGCTTAGCCTTTTAGGCTAGGTGTGCAAATAAATGGTGATAGCAGTCATGTTGCGGTACTCCCATATTTCTTGGCCCCTGATCTAGGTGACCAAGGGTGGATCCAAGGCCAAGTTTGTTTGGATTGACGCACAATAAAATGAATTTACAAGTATATGAAGCAATGCCTTTTCTTATCATCAATACTCATTTTGTTGGATCTACAACAAATGTTCAAAATTGAGAAAGGTGCCCCATATTATGTTGTTGATGTAATCCTCACTCAACATGGAAATATGATGGCCTATCATAGTGAGCATTGTTTAACATGGTTCATAGGTACCCCACCCATGACAAGTTGCTTTACTCCATTGTCAAAGCCTATTGACAATAGAAGCATTATATTATGGGAAAGGAAACAATCATTCACACTATCCATAAGTCTCTACAATTATGCAAACTCAAGCTAAGTTGTAAAATGACCTCCATCAAAAGTGATCCACATAGCTTCAACATTTCAACCTGAACATCAACTATGAGAAGGGAAACACCAATTGAGTTGCAAACTACATCAACTGAGCTTCAATTGTGGCACTATCCGTGGTCTTGAATCCCTTTGGATAGACACATTATAGTGGCCCCAACTATATGTGATCATCATTTCACTACTACAATTTAAACACCAATGGTAGGTAAACAAATGTCAAACTTTCACCTCTAGGATGGAATTCTATGCCATCTAGTGCATATTTACATTCCCTTAAGTGTGCATGAGAAGGTGATTTGGGAGGCATGCTACAATCAAGTGAGAGTGCACTTTTAGTTCGAGAGGACACAAACAATGTTGTAGAAGTACTTCTGCTAGCGAAAACTTTGACAAGATGTAAGCAAATATATCAAACTACCCATTGCACATACCATCTCTCAACCTAAAATCAACAAGTATGGAATATACACTCAATTGTCTAGCCTCGATAACCCTTGAGATTTAGTCTCCATGGATTTTATGTTAGGTATACCCTCAACCAAGTATGGTCATGATTGTGTTTTTGTGTTTGTTGATCAATTCTCCAAGATGGAAATTTTGACACCCTACAAGAAGAGTGCAACAAGAGAAGCCATTGATATGCTCTTCTTAAAGCATGTCTGGGGTCATTTTGGGCTCCTAAAGACCATTTGTGTGGCATCCCTCCCAACATTTCCATCCATAGGAAAAATAGCCACATTACAAGGCTTTTGAGTCCTAACCCTTAGAGGCCAAATCCCCACAATAACAACTTAATAAGCCTCCTAGGAAGGACCATAATTAAAAAAAATGTATGCATTGTGTGAATTAAAAGAATGTGGCGAAATATACAAGCATGGAATAACAATTTCATGGCCTATGACTTCTCATGCTCATATTTAACCACACACACACACACAAAGAATGCAATCACATATATTTTTATAACATAAAATAATTGTAATTTTGCATATTTATAAATAACAATAAAACACTTGTCTTTTAATAGAAGTTGGTCCAAGAAAATGGCTAGGTAAGAAWAATTTTCTATCCAAACATAAGTATCTAGTGMAAACACCACCCCGAAGTTGAGTTATGAAGCCACCAAGGTGAAGGAACCAAATTATAGGTTTTTATCTCTCACAACTCATCTYYTMTCATGCTTAACCAGTCTACTCACAAYAAAGCATTACAARCCTCTCATCCAACCAAAAAATATACATGGCACTCGCTTCCATTKCCCCACACAACACTTGAGGAATATCTTCCCTTTCTCTAMTCAATAGTCCCTCAAGGATATTCTTCCCTCTAGTGCTCTTCAGTGTGGGAAAAAAGAGCCCAATTTGTTGTATGCTTTTTGAAAATTGCTAGCAAGAAAATAGTTGGCTCTCAAGCATCCAAAGAGAAGTAAATGCACAATGGTTGATGGATTCCTAACTCACCTAGATTCTATGATGACCTACAATGAGCTATCTTTTGTCAAGATTTGCAATTTCCGCTTCACAATGTTTTTTTTTTGTAAGTTTCAGGGCTTTTGAATATTATTAAAAAAAAATACATACAAAAGATGTCAGGGTGGCCTGCGAAGAACCTTCCCTCTTATCAGTCATGAGGAGGAAAAAAGTACCAGTCCAAGCCCACCCTTGAGAGGGAAACCAGGCCTATGAAATCTAAAGATAATTGCTTGCCCATGGGTGGGAAACCAGGGATACAAAAAGCACAAAAATGATTCAAAAGAGACCTATTTGACAAGCTAAAGAGGCAAAGTAATAACTAAAAACACGGTAGATAACATTTGCTAAAAACTGAATCACGATGAAGGCAAGAAAACCTGAAGGAGATGAATTACTAGGGAGGGAGACTAGAAGTTGCATCTTCAGGCTTCTCCTCTATGATTAGAGAACGGTAGGTTGTTGAGTCTGAGGAGTTATTTGTGGGTTCTTTGGCGGGGAGGGGAACCAGCTAGCGAAGAGAGGAGGGCCCTGCCATTTCTTGATGCTCCACTTGCTTCCTCTGGTAGATCGAGGAGTGCCCAATTCCAACCAAAGACTGCCTGTTGAGGGGTCGTATCTTGCTATGGGCCATGATGCAATGGGGGCATTGGCACCTGGGAATGGCTCTCTGGAGTCTAAGTGTGAGTGGAGGAGGAGGAGGTAGGAGAGGATTTTCTCTCATTCCAGCCACCAAGAGAGTGCATTAAGACCTGAGCCAACATATTTTTCACTATCCCATAGTGTTTCCTGCGATTATGAGCTCTCTGTCCCGCGAGCTGTTGAATGACGACCTCTTCCTCCCAATCGTCAAGCATGTTCCTTGGGTTCCTTGGAACAGATCGGTTGTAACCCTCCGTCGTCGTGCCTTGCAGTCCAGTGCATCCACATATGTTCCCTCCTCTTCCTTGTTCAGGGGTATCCTGCATTCTTCTGTGCATGGTTTCACCAGGAGGCCGACCTGTATGATGAATTTCTTGAACTACTAACCTTACGCAGAGAGACCCACACTCTGTGGAATGAATGCCCACAACGCAGGGAGGAGCTAAACTGTTAAGAGAATTATCCTTTTCAAATGGTCGAGGAGCGGTGTAGAAGCGAGACTAGACCAGGTAGAGCAGATGTCAGAGTTTGTCGGGGTTGAAATGTTTGTTTCCCTCCCTCGTAGGTGCCAAAAACCAACTCTAAGGTGAGATGATTGTCGTAGTACTTAGCATTAACCAACAAAGATGAGGAAAGGTCAGGCCATTAAATGGCCTCGACCTTGAGCGTCGCATATAGTTAATTCGCATGGGAGGGTGGTAGTTGTGAGCCCACGTGGCTAGTGGTTGGCACCTGTCTGCCATCTCCCATGCTTGCTTGTGGGTACTGAAGTTCACCCGCATCTGAGGCTTCCACTTCACAATGTTGATTTGGTCAATTTTCTAGATTGTTTGTGGTTAGCAATGGAGAAAAATGCATGTGTAATGTAGATCACAAACATGAGAATGTCAAATTCAATGCTAGAGTGAATGACAATGAGAGAATTGGGGGAAATTATGGTTGGGATTAGTTTTGAAAGGAGTAATTTATGACTCTTACACTTCCCCATGATGATTGTACTTAGCCCATGCTTCCATGCATTGAATTATGATTGGTTTGGTAAGTCAAAGGAGATGGATGGCTTCATTTAAGGCACATGGTGGAAAAGATATGAGTTCTAAGGCTGTGACAGGGACTTCCTGAGTATCTTATGGTCCAACCATTACTCCAATGTGGACACCAAGCTGACCAAATCCTTTGGCTTCCATCCCGAGACAATGGATAGACGAAGATAATCAACAAGATAATCATACATATCATCAAAGTGTACGACTACAAGTATCCACGTACATGGGATGAAAACTTTCCTTGTTTTTAACACAACTACAACATGACCTTTGACAAGTTCGTCCACCACAACCATTTTCAAGTGTGCCTAGTGTTCCATCCAATGCCTCAAGTTGATGTAGATTTACCCATTGCATCATCACGGAAAGAGTCACCCCATGTTTTGTATGAGGCAGATAGAGCAGCAAAATTTCTTGAATGGAGCTAGCTTGTTCAACAACAATTTTATGATATTTTGAAGAAAACAAATGCTAAGTACAAGTAGTGACACAATCAACATTGAGATTGTTCTAGACAAGTTCTAGGTTGGTGACAAGATATGGTTGCACTTGTAAAAAGAGTGACTCACAAGCCCCCACAAGAAGCTCAAACTACTCTAATATGGGCTCTACACCATCACCAAGGTTGTGGGTAAGAATGTTTTTGAACGAAATCTTCCACCCTTCCTTGGCTTACACCCTCTCCTTAATGTGGAGTTGATTTGAACATACTTCCCACTTTTGTTGGACACATAACATATCATAAGCCAACGTAGAGATAAACCCTAATTACATCGCATAAACTATAGTAGGCATGAACAAACATACCAAGATGAAGAGCACTCGCTATTGACATATACAACTCTATTGGGTTGTCAAAACAAGGTAATTTCTTCACCAGGGCAAGTGGTTCATAGGGAACCAAATCCAATAGAAGTTTCCCCGTATGATATAGGAACTTTATGCAATCGATACCATTCTTTCCAAAGTGGGATGATTGATCCTCATGATCATTCCACTATCTCAAAAATGAGATTGACATTGATAGTTTTTAGATCTCAAACTTCCGACGCAATTTTTTGACCTGTCTTATCATTTTTTGGGGCTTCAAAATGATGAAGATGGATTTTAGATGCATTTCTAAGCCTAACACTCGTCAATAGATTTCCAATGAGGCATCACATTAATGAATTGGAGTTCGTATCCAAAAGTTATGTCTCTAAAAGGGTAATAATCAAGCTTAGTTTTTTTAGGATCCTTTTCCACCTTAGCTCCTAGGTTTAGGATTTCTTCTTTAGGGTTTTTGCACTATAAGATTACTAATTCATATAATAATAAAATTATTGATTTTTCTTCGTATGTTTAAAGGCTTTTTATGAAAGAGCATAATTGTCACATATTTTCTAAGAGATAAGCTACCACCATTCAACCATAGTGTATTCCTATATACATTTCAATTTCTTTCATCGTTGAATACTAATAGAAATTGACTTTCACTGTGATATCATACTTTCAACACTATATTTTGTATTCCTTCATTTCATTCTCAATCCAATCTAATGAAAATAATGTTAAAATTGATGATAAGTTTTTATATTATCCCTAATTGTTAAGACACTTATTTATTGAATTGACCTCCTTTATTAATAAGTATATTTCTAATCATGTTATCATCACATTGGATATGGTGGACTTGAAAACATTAAACCCACTCAATAGAGTGATGATAATATGAAGAGGCGTGACTAATCGTGACTAATCTCCAATTAGTATTCATCTTGATAAATCCTCCATTTTGAGGAGCTTGCTTAGGCTTCCATGTAATAAGTTGGGCATCACCCTTTATCACCAAACACTCAACATGTAGGTCGTGAACTATTTGCACTCCTTTTTTATAAGCAATGGTTTTTACAATGTTGTTAGTAGCTAAGAAAATATTTTGGGAAAAAAACATTATTATTTTTTCACTTTTCCGAATAATATCATGTCTCGCTTCTTTTGCACAAGTTATCTTTTAACACCCCACCAAAATTTAGTTTGTGAAATGATTGAAGGTGGTAAAGTTTAGTAGTTTGTGAAATGATGAAGGTGGTAAAGTCTAGTAGTTTGTGAAATGATGAGAGTGGTTACAAAAGTAAAATTTTAGGGGTTAAATTTTATCTATGATTAATTTTCCATGTTTTTTTTCAAAAAAAGATTCGTCATTTTAAAATTGATTCGCCCAAATTTTATTGGATAAAATTATTTTACCTTAAAAATCGCCAAAAAATTATACAAACTATATAAAATCCTTAGAAATTTTGATATTTTTACAAAAAAATTACCAAACATTTTACAGTTGGCATATTAAGGACTAATAAGATTCGCCACATTTTCCACATTTTAAAACAAATTTTCATCCTTAAAATTATCCTTGGCATGGTAAAGACTAGAATACTAATAAACCCAATACATGGTAATTCTCAATGACTCTGAATTTTATATACTTTAAAAGCTAAATTTTGTATATCATTGTGGAAATCTCCAATATGCCCACTTATTATTGGGCTTTAGAGATAATGGTTTTTTTTTAATTTATATAAGTTATTATCTCTATGAGTTGAGGTGGTTTGATTGGATGGTTGGGAGATAGGTTTTACACTCTCTCCATCCAAGTTCAAATCTTCAATGAGTTTTTGTCCCATTGTGATAAAGTTAGAAGGATAAACACCCCCCATGAATGGGACCTCCTTAATGGGTGTGTCTTTAGACGTATTAACCCTTGCAAAGTCATAAGTTTCTCGCTAGACTCTAGCTTGCGGGCTATAGACACTAGCTTAGAGTTTATAGTGGTAGTCAGTCAGATTTAAACCTATACCTCACCCAGATAATCTCAATAAGCAATTGATTCCCCTAAATCTAACAAAAAACATTATGTGTACGATGAAACTAATTTCTTCTCTCAATGAATAAATAATGCTTGAACAAACTTGGGATTATTGGTTGGAGACGGGAAATCGCTCAAAACTATTTAGATGAAGAGATTCTTGTGAATTATTGAAAGACAATTGCCCCTTATAACTGCATTTATCTTAAAGAAAGGAAATTGCACACAAGTGCGACACATCACATACAATTTATTTATAAAGAAAAATATATTAGTAATTTGAATTTTTAGACACTCTAGATGATTTTTTAGGGTTTTAAAAAGACATAGTCTAAACAACCTATGTTTTATCCTTTTCTGGGTACTTTTTCCGATGAGTTTTGTCCAAAATCCGACCTGAAATTTAGAAAATTGCATATTTCAGTGGTTGAGATCACATATTTCGGGTGCCTTAGGGATTTTTGAGGGCATTGAATCGATTTATGCATTAAAAAACGTGATTCAAGCAATGTAAAGTTGTGATTTCACCAACAATTGTGTTGCCAAATTCCAATAATAATTACCAAAAAAATAAAAATAAAAACGTAAAACATTTAGACTACACCTTTTAAAAACATCACCCTTTTAAATTCTCACATTGTGTTTATCCTGAATTATATTGACTTGTCTTTACCTAGCTACATCCATCTTAAAATTTTGATTTTATTTAAACAACTAAACCGTGTTTCATGGTTCTTGGGCTCTGTTTTTGTTTAAACAAAACCATGTACCAATT
Source organism: Picea sitchensis (assembly GCA_010110895.2). Taxonomy (NCBI): domain Eukaryota; kingdom Viridiplantae; phylum Streptophyta; class Pinopsida; order Pinales; family Pinaceae; genus Picea; species Picea sitchensis. Next base: position 104,182 of record SNQJ01S0049359.1, on the reverse strand, counting down.
TCGCTTAGATATATTACTTAATCCTTCACCAAGTACACCCAACTTAGACTTTTTAGTGGATGACTAACAATTATCCAAAACCACGTGGCAACAAAATGAAATTCATAATAGTTTAAGGTTGGTCAAGAATAAGAATTAGGATAAGATGGTGGTGACAAATTGGACACAATGCATTTGTCACATTCTAGGTGGTTGGGTTGTCCAATAATTTGTGTCTACAACATGAGGCTTTTCCTAGTCCCAAGGTCATATCTAACATGGTCTTTCCCTAGATACACCCACCTTCCAATACCGACAAACACAATACCGTTGCAAAATAGATGAAGGCTCATCTCATTGAAGCGTCCATTTCATAGGCATTATTGCGTTCGGTGGACATGAAGAGGGTTCTTTTATAAAACAATTTTTTTTAAGAAACTCTTTTGTCGCAACATAGTTATCTTTACTTTTAGAAGTGGTTTCGTGGATTTTACTTTTTTGAATTATAATGATATCCGATCATATAAAAGTTTAAAAATTAAGTGTATGTTATTTACTTACATTTGGATTTTGTTTTTATTATAGATTACTATTATAGACTTTTATATAATTGGAGCAATATTATTTGGGGTGTTATTATACATGTCGATAAGTATGGTATATAGTTTTGAGTTAGGTTTGACTTTTTATTAGTTCATGGTTGACCAAAAAATATACACCTCTTTATTTAAAGTTTTAAAAAATAATGATTTATTTTAAATTTCAAATCTCAATTATCTGAGATCTTATTGGCCAAAGGCTTTGAAGTCTTATTGTTGTCTTCACTCCCCCCAATGTTATTGTAATAAATATTTATGCTATTTAGTCATTTCATGCCTTCTTCGTCTCTCCCTATCTCCTTAAACAATACTTTCATTATTATATTCGGCAGGTATATGCTACCTAGTAGCCTTGTTAAAATTTACGATAGGCATGGTATATAGCTTTGAGTTAAGCTTGACTTTCTATTGGTTCATGGTTGGCCATAAAATATACACCCCTTTATCCAAAGTTTTAAAAAATAATTATTTATTTTAAATTTTAAATCTCATTTATCTTATATCGTATTGGTCAGAAACTTTGAAGTCGTATTGTTGCCTTCACTTCCCCCAATGTTATTGTAATAAATATTTCTTATTTTTTTGTGTATACTGTCAGGGTCCATCTTGCAAAATTCGTACTGAAAATTTCAGGCTCTTATCTTATGGTTATCAATCTTCATACGACGACAGGTATTGCGCATACCAAGGCCATGCGTACTGGTTAAAATTTATGTTCATATGAATAGACACTTAGGTAAAATAATATAATATATATATATAGGTTAAAATCAAAATATTACATTTCTCCTTTACACGTAAGAGGATTATGATTCGATGAAGCTAATATCCTAAAATCCTAAAACAAGATTAAAATGATAGTTTTAAATCATTCATTGTGTGAGAATCCTAGTGAAAAGAGAGTATGGAACCTCTTCAAGAACTTAAGGAGGGAGGAGATCATGCGAAGAGGAAAGAATCAATACGATAACCTTGAAAAGACTATCACATAATAAATTTGACTTGTAGAGTAAGTCTAAGCATGGTGAAGGGGATCTAAGACATAAACAGAATGAAACTTGATTATCAATTTATAGGTGAAAAGGTAAATGGGAAACCCTAATTGTCATCTTTAAATTAAGGGTAAGTAGGCATTTTGTTATTATGTTACCATGAATATAATTCACAATATATTACAATGAAAAGGAGGGAAATGGATTTGTATGTTAAGACCGCGAGAATTAGATGCAATACTCGAAGATCAACCTTTGGAAACGAGTCCCAAAATACAATAGTCTACATAAGGAAGCTAAGATTAAAATAAAGGAAACATACAATTGATAAAGTCAAAACCCCATAAATAAGGGAAAATTTAGGCGAAAGTGGTTCAAAAGTATTCTAGTACACCTTAGACACAAATTGGGGCTTGATTTAATAAACGTAGAATCTAAAAAGCATCAAAATACATATTTAAAGATTAAGAAATACTTAATTAAGGCAAATTGACGATGATCTACCCATAATGAAATGATTAATTAAAAGGGGCATCAAAATTATAGGTCAATTACATTAAAGTCATCTAGATATAGCAAATGCAAATGTAAAATTTGCATTCAATATTATAGGAGTCCTTTGTATAGTCATAGATTCCAAAGAACTGAATTATGAAGAAGCAAACAATAGTCAAACATGTATCTTTTGGTGAAAGTGGTCTAAGAAAATTATTGTGTAAGAGTGATTCACCACCCAACTAGAAGCATTTGTTGTAGATGTTACCCCGATAAGGTCTATGAGATCACCAGGGTGAAGAACCCAACCATGGGTCTATAACACTCTCGAGTCAACCTACAACTCTCATTACTAATACAAACCTCCCTCTACATGACTCTCAAACACCTAATAATCTAGCCTTTAGTAAATGGTGAAATTCTCTTCTCTCACTCATACACAACACAACTTAGAAATTCTCCTTTTATTATACAACCCCTTAGGAAATACTACAACCCCTTAGGAAATACAAGCCAACTTGTGTCGCATTGTAGGGAAAAAGAATTTAAACACTAACTTCCTTTTGGGAAAAACCATGTGAGGAATTATTTTGATGAAAAGGAGTCAATAAGGAGCATAAGCATGCCATCGATGCTTTCTCATTCCTTCCCCACCCTGTACACTACATAACCTCCCATAAGAATGGAGATTTAGGTGTTTGTGCCCAGTGCTTGCATGGGATGGATATTCCGTGAGACCGTAACATGGGAGTCGAGAGAACCATGGAGAAGGAATGAAGTACAATGGTGAAGGAGAATGGAATAAGGAACTTCCTCATTTCCCAAAATAATAGTATGTTTCCCTTACACAATGTTTTCACCATACTCGGCAAAATTTCCTTCACCAACCTTCATTCATTCAAAAGTGTCCATGAGTTTCATTTATGGCACATTGTGGAAATGATGAGAGTTCTTGAGCTTATGGCACATTGTGGAAATGATGAGAGTTCTTGAGCTGGCAAAAAAATATTCCCATTCAAAAGTGTCCATGAGTTTCATTTATGGCACATTGTGGAAATGATGAGAGTTCTTGAGGTAACACTTGGCAAAAAAATATTCCCATGGACCCCTTTTCATTTTCCCCTTTTGTGGATCATCACCTCCTTTTGATTCTCATAACTATGAGAAACAATATATATTATATTTCGGAAATACGTTTTTATATAGCATGGAGTGAACCGTGACAACTTTACTACATAGTCAAGAGAAAGTATTTGCACTTCATAAATCTAAATCCACATAAAATATATTTACAATTACTAATATGATCATATAGATTCTATGATCATATAGATTCCATAGGTTAAAACTAAAGTGTTACCACGTATATATATATATATATATATATATATATATATATATATTCTTTAAGGTCCTCTAACAAGTCCACTTTTAAAAAACTCTTCTTGAGGATGAGAGTTTTATAGAACCATTTAGGTTCGTGATAGGAAAAGCCACTCGGAAGTTTGGATAAGAAAGGCAACATATTATATGGGTAGACATGGAAATTCCACCAACATGACACTAGGACTATGTACTATTGTCAACTCAGAAGTTTCCACGAATGAGAAAGGCAGATAACGTATTTATGCAAACCCATGGCAAAGGGAATTTTGGATTTCGAATAGACATCAAGATCCTAAGAGTTGTACAAAAAAAATTCACAAAAAAAGTATGCATTGGAAGGAACTAGAAGGCAGAGACCTTTAAGGAAAACGAATAAGAGCTTTTAGAGGAATTCAATGATTGGAAAAACAAAAATGCTAATTTAGAGATGTAGACTATATAAGGAATCAAATAAAAGTTTGAACGGGAAGAGAAGGGGTAGAATACAAACTCACCTTGAAAGGAATTAGCTAGGGTGGCATTAAACTATTTCTTTTTAGATAAAGAAAAATAAGTTCCAAAGAAAAATAAAATATGTCCATGGTATTTCATAATTGAAGTCAATGGAAATGTTCAGAGAAAGTTTAATTAAAATATGTCCATGGTATTTCATAATTGAAGTCAATGGAAATGTTCAGAGAAAGTTTAATAATAGGTGTAAGGGGAAGTTTAATAATAGATGTAAGGTGTGTGAGAAGTAAAAAATAATAGGAAGAATAAAATATAGTTAAATATTATCTTTGAGTATTCAATAATAATAATAGTGTGAGAAAAGTAAAATAAATAAATAGGAAGAATACAATATAGCTAAATATTATCTTTTAGTATCTATGTATCAACATAAGTATCAACATAAGGTAACATGTAAATATTGGTGACAGAGTATATAACTCATGGTATAGGAGGTTTTTATAGTCATAGAAATAACTCCAAGATGTTATTTATTTGATGTGTTAAGTTTTTTTTAATTAGTATGTGAAAATATCATGGAAATGGGGTATTACAGAGTATTGTTATTTAATGATTTTTTAAAATAATTTTTTGATCATACAAAGGAGGATAGGGGAAGATCAAGCAAGCAAGTATACTCACTTTGTAACCAATCAGTCATTATGTTAATATGAAAACTACTACATGTATAGACAACTCTATCACCATAACATCCAAACCATTTTTTTTGACATATAAAAGAATCTTAACTATCTCATTTACGTTATTATGAATATTTTGGCGTTACTCAAGTAATATATATGAACAGAGGAAGTCCTTATAAAAAGTTATATGTTTCTTCTTACTTCTAATAGTATAACTTGTGGAGGAAGCAACGATGAACATTACAATATTAGTCAGTGACATAAACATGAATTAATACATTAAATATTTGTTGTGGTCGGTGTACCTTAATCTCCTAATCTACTTGTTTTTTAGTTGTTTACCTAGTCCACTCATGTAATAAGTAATATAAAATTTATATCTATTAAAACTAATGTAAATTCATTTAAACCCCGAAACTATTAAGCACCAAGAGGCATCTAAAAGAATCTAAAAGAATTCAAATAGTAAATTGTTATATACTTAATAGATCTTGGTCATAGAATCTACAGTGGTTTATTTTATGCTGTCTTTTTTTGTATTCTTTTTTATTATTATGGTAAAAAAAAAAACATTTTTAAGTTAGGCATACAATTTGTTCTTTCATTTTAGAGTATTAGGATTACAATGTTTTACATATCATAACATTACTCCATGTCACCATTATGTTACATTACACATCTTATCCATTATTGGTTAGTATTTCAATTGACAGTTACTATCATTCTCCGTCCTAAAAAGCAAGAAGAGGGAGGAGATCACCGAGGGGATGGCAAGGTACAAATGTCCTCACATGGAATGCTTAATATGTGGGAGAGTGAGGGACTATATTTCTTTGGGGAAAAAAGATACATAAAAGACAACATCTATCAATTTTCCATATTTGTGAAGACCAAATATGTATAACAAAAAGTACCCTTCTATCACCATGGATCATAGACCACACTCCTAAGTACCATCACAACTAGAACGTAACTAGTTTTTATTATGACCTCCTCACCTTGCATACTTCCATTTCAAAGAGGATTGGTAGCACATAATTACCTTAGGGATAATCATCTAGTGTTTCGATAAGGGCTTGCATCATTAATTCACGATGATTGTTTGCATTCTCCACAGTAGTCCCTTCCTCCACGGTGATAGGAGATTATTTACTATTCAAATATTCTAAACCACTTGTAAGATATGAATCACCTTCCTCTTAAACTCCTAATTATTATGGCATAAATGCTTAGCATCAACCTTCCTAGTTTATTCTTTCAATGAGTGTAAATAACAAGAAACATCATGTTTGAACTGAATTTGAACTTCTCCCTTATCCTTAACACAAGTTTTAGGTTTTAAGTTGTTGATTGATGATCCAAGTATATGTATTATTTATGGGAGAAGAGAAGATGTATATAGTACAAATTCTCCCCTCACTGAACCAATGGTTTGAAACAAGAAAAGACCCTTTTTATTATCTCTCTAGTTATCGAAGCCATACAATTCAATGCAATACAGCAATATTTCATAAACATAGAGGATATTGCTTTATTTCCTTGGTTGTATAGGGGATTAGCCTTATTCTTCTCTACTACTCCTTCATCAAGGGACTTGACCTGGTCCCTCATTATTGCCATTACTTATATTATTGTCCTTCCTTCGTTTGTTAAGGAGTTTGGCTTGTAAGGCTTTGGTTGTTCCTCGTGGGGCTATCTTCCATCAAGGATTTCCCGATGATACAGGTGGATATCGGTGGCCACCCACCTATTCCACGAGCTCGAAAAACAATTTTCCATCTTGGCATTTTTTCGACAGTTTTTCGGGTTCCAAACTTTTGGAGTCGTTTTGAGGCCCTAAACGACGATTTTTGGGGATTTGGGGCCCAAGTGACTACTAAAGGCACTAACTTGGGCCAGTCAAAAATCGTTCTTCTTGGTTGGACCTTTCCAACGGTGTATCGAGCGCCCCAAACGAAGATAGTATGCAAAAGTTACGCCCCAGGGAAGTTGACATATCAACTACCCCATCGGGGCCCACAAACCTTTTGGCTTTTCATCTTCCAGGGTTAGGGTTTTTTATTTTGCTTATGTTAAAAGGGCCTCTGGAGCCTCATTGTAACAATCATCTTCTTGCAAATGTGAGTAGCCATCACATCTCTTCTCAGAGATAAGCTGCCACCATTCCAACGAGTCTTTCACTCTGTATTTTTACAGTCTTTGTACATTTTTGTTCATTAATAGAAAATTGTGTATTATTGTATCTATGTGTTTATGGTTGCATCTCTGATATATTTATGTTATATTATTGGATATGTACGATATCTCTGTGTATTTATTTATTATATCTCCACTCTCATTTCGTGCCAAAAATAATCTAGATTAGTGGTATCAGAGCAGGTTGCTCTTGACTATTTTTCAGTGCATGCCCTCGACGAGATCGGAGTATAGCAAGTTGGGTCTCGAGCTTGTCTCTCTTGAGGACAATCTCTCTCACACGCCCAAGAAACCCTCCATGGCGGAAGAAAAGAAAAACGACGAAGCAGAAGATTTTATTAATCTGTTGCTTGAGCAAGCTCTCACGCAACAGAGGGACAGAATGATGGAGAATTTTTCCTACATCCTTCAAAGCATGCCGATAAAAACAGACACATCTTCATCAAGTGGCCACTTTGGAGGCACCTTGCCTTTCAAGGTGCAAGTTAATTTTGATATTCCCGTATTTGAAGGTCAGATATATGCGGATGCCCTAGACAAATGGTTAAATCTGCTTGAAGGTTATTTCTCTATTCACCATTTTTATGACAGGGAAAAGATCACCTTCGCACTCCTTTAGGCTCTCCCCCATGTCAAACATTGGTGAGAAACTTGTTGGGAGCAAAGTTCCACAGAGGAGTCTGGAATATATGGGGCCAATCCCACTTGGGATTTTTTTGTGGATGCAGTCAAGGAACAATATTACCCTGTTGGCAACTATGAGGACCAATACATGACATGGACCACACTACGACAAGAGAGGGGCTAAGAAGTTTTGTAGTTCACCAATACCTTCCATACCTTGCGCACCAAGCTAGGTATCAATGACTCTGAACGACATTTGGTTCTGAAATATCGTGGGGCTCTACACAGATACATCCAAACTAAAATGGATTTTATGGACATCTCATCACTCGGTGTTGCTTATCGATATGTTGTTAAAATCGAGCAGAAATTTAAGCACAAAAAAAAACGGGAGTTCAGGTTTGCAAATCCACAACAACCAAAGTATGATAAAGACGACCCTAACAAACAGCCTCCCGAAAACTAGTCCAATCCACAAGAAAAGAAGGGTCACGAAAAGACGAAGAAGGACACCGAAAAATGGTGTGATTTCCACAAAATCCCCTGGCACAACACCGATGAATGTTGCTCAAAACAGTCATTCGTGGTCGAGATCAAAGACAAGGAGCCGAACCCTGATTCATAATCTGATTCAGAAAATACTGATAGATGGTAGATCATCGACGCAGACCCCACTGCTATTATCGCGACTGCAACAATTCAACCGGAATAACCAACAAATCCTAAAGAGGGGGAGCGCCTTTTTCATTCACAATTGTGGGTGAAGGGGACCCCACTGCATTTTATTGTTGATAGTGGAAGCCAGAAAAACCTCATCTCAGTAGAGGTCGTCAAACAATTGGGATTGTCGACAACACCACACCCGCATCCATACAACATCGGGTGGCTTCGCCAGGGACGAGATCTTCGTGTCAGCCGGCAATGTCAATTGTCATACGACATCCATCCCTTCAAGGATGAGGTATTATGTGATATTGCCCCGCTGGACGTCTGTGATGTTCTCTTGGACCAGCCATATATGTGGAAGCATCATGTTATATATGAGTCTCGACCCTGTAGTGTCATTGTTACTCTGGGGGGTCATCTCTACAGGATACCAGAGGTAGTTCCAACTATTGTCCCACCTAAACAATGTCGCAAGGTAGTATCTCATACTACAAAATTCAACTTCTTCACAATCTGTTCAAAATGTGAATAGAAGGATACTGCAACCACTATAGCCTCGGACCAAGCAACTTTTATCCAACAGAAGCAGGTTGACAAGATTGCAGCAAAGCATAAAAAATCCTTTTGCACACAGTCATCTCAGGTAGCTCGTTTGGTTGAACAGATTCAACCTCGCCAGCAACAAGTTTGTGACAGCCTTCCACAAATCGAGCAACGCGACGTCTCCAGCAAGGTAAGTAGCTCACCAAGATTCAGATTCAGCAAACGCTTCCCTCTCTCCCCTGGGAACTCAACGTAATGGAGACCATTGCTTCCTAAGGAGGGAGGATTGATTTAGGTGGATATCGGTGGCCACCCACCTATTCCACGGGCTTGAAAAACAGTTTTCCATCTTGGCAGTTTTTCAAGTTCCAAACTTTTGAAGCCATTTTGAGGCCCTAAATGATGTTTTTTGGGGATTTGGGGCCCAGATGACTAGCGCAGGCACTGACCTGGGCCATTTAAAAAAAAATCTCGGTTAGACCTTTCCAACGGTGTATCGAGCGCACCAAATGAAGATCGTATGCAAAAGTTACGCCCCCGGGAAGTTGACGTATCAACTACCCCCATCGGGGCCCGCAAACCTTTTGGTTTTTCATCTTTCGGGGTTAGGGTTTTGGATTTTACTTATGTTAAAAAGGCCTTTGGAGCCTCATTGTAACAATCATATTCTTGTGAATGTGAGTAGCCGTCACATCTCTTCTCAGAGATAAGTTGCCACCATTCTAGCGATGCTTTCACTCTGTATTTTTACAGTCTTTGTACATTTTCGCTCATTAATAGAAAATTATGTATTATTGTATCTCTGTGTTTATGGTTGCATCTATGATACATTTCTGTTATATTATTGGATATCCACGATATCTTTGTGTATTTCTTTATTATATCTCCGCTCTCATTTCGTGTCGAAAATAATCCAAATCACCTGAGCTCATGAGGATGGGAATAAGTTGTTCCCTGCAAGGTTGCCCTTAAGGAACCTACCTGAACTCATAAGGAAACAACATGCCCCTGCTAAAGAAAGGACCTAAAAATAGAACATGCTTTAGGAAATGAGAAAATAATGTAATATGAGGCCAGATCCCACCCTTTGTCAAAGACCTGAGGGCTCATTTCCATTACCCCTCGTAGTAGGGATCCTTTCCAATTACCCCTTATAACAAGGCTCCTTTCTTATTATCTTCCTTCATAATACACTCAATGGATACTCTTGTGCAAGAGCATTTGACCAAGGTAGGGGGAGCTAGTTGTAGGGGATGATGTTATGTGAGCTTAAAGAACTATGATTGAGTATTGTTGATTGTATGGTCAACCTCGAAGGTTTGTATGGCCAACCTCGAAGGTTTGATATCTTATCTCGGGACACCCCCTTTTAACATCTAATTGAGTTGCATCCATAACTCACACAAGGAGAAATAAAAATTTAGAAAATGAGCATTAACACAATGTTCGACATGCAAAGATGAATATTAAGAGAGAAGGAAAGGCCCATGAGAAGGAAAGCAAGCAAAGTATGATGAAGATAAGGTAAGAGAAAGCCTGGGAGGATGAGAGTAAGTGCATGAAGATGCATAGATGTTGTTGGATTAATTTGTACTATCATTTTCTTGGTATCAATATAAGTCTTTCAATTTCACATACAAGAATAAGAATATCCGTAAAACAATAGCAAAGCTGATAAGATCACATGAAAAACAAAAAAAAACTTATTGAATTATAGCAAACACTCATAACCCACTCTACCAACCCATAACTTTTTCCTAGGACTATAAAAAGTCACGACAACATGCTAAATCCAAATGCATAATCACAAAATATATATATATATATATATATATAATGATAGTGAAGGAAAACACTAGTGATAAACTTAGAAAGAGTATATCACAAAGTTTAATTACTCGTGACTTAGAAAGAGTATATCACAAAGTTTAATTACTCTATTGAAGGCTTTTGAGATAGTTATCATCCGAGCTTCACCTTAACTTCTTTTGAGATAGTTATCATCCGAGCTTCATCTTAACTTTATTTTTTT